>QAPG01000836.1:0-14113 GCA_004366825.1 Colletotrichum spinosum
AATAATATATATAAGTAATTTAGATTTCTAAAGTTTAACTATTTAATAAATATTTTAGTTATATTTATATAGAAAGTTAGAAAGTAGTAGAACTTTTTAAATTATTTTTAAAGAATAAAGCTTTCTATTTAAGCTTATATCTAATTTAAAACAAACTATTTAAATTTAGAATTCTAAATATATAGATAGGAAATAGTAATTAATATATAAAGATGAACTTAGGGAAGTATAGAAAATTAAATAAATCTTCTAAAAGAAAGAGCTAATATTAGAATCTATTTAAAAAATAAGGAGAGTTTACTAAGACTAGTTATTAAAATACTAAAGCTAAAATTCTAACTTCTAAAACTATTAAGAACTATTTAAAAAGTAAAGTTTTAATTAATAGGAGATTTAGTTAAAATAATTTAAATATTAAGAGGTTAGGTAAGTAGCTTAATAGTGGGAAATTAGTTAAATAGTAATGTTTAAAATAGTTAAATAATAATATATTATATAATAATTAGAATTCTAGTAGTAGAATTAGAAATATTTTTATTCTTAAGAAAAGCTAATTGAAACTTTTTTTATTATTAAGAATAAAATATAATTCAGAATAGGTTTTCTATATTATTAATTTTCCTATTTTCTAACTATAAAAAGTTAGATTTAGAATTTAAAGTTTAATTTTAAGTTGAATTACTTATTATATTATTATCTAAAATTTAAATAGTATTAGTATACTTCTTGAATACCTTATAGGGTTTATTAGAAACTAAAATACAATATCTTCTTAATTTAGACTTATATTAGTAATAGTAAATAGAAGGTAAATCTTTACTTCTAATACTAATAATATAAAAATAGCTTCTATAGAAAAAGGTAAAACTCGAGTAGTAAATAGTATAAAGAATAATTTAAATAAGTTAAATATTACTGATTATTTTTATCTAAAGAAAATGATTTTTATGTTTTTTAATAGTCTTATTTAAGTTATCTTTTTTAGATAGAGTAAATTTTATAAGGATTCTTTGTATAATAGACTTCTTATTGAACTTAACTAATTAATACTTAATATCTTCAAATTAATATTTAAAGTTATTTATTTTAAATAAGATCTCTTAATTTCTAATTTAAATAGACTTCNTACTTAATAGCTTCAAATTAATATTTAAAGTTATTTATTTTAAATAAGATCTCTTAATTTCTAATTTAAATAGACTTCTTTATAAATTTTAAAACTATTTTCATATACTTCTTAGGAGGTTTAAGTAGTTTATTAATATTATCCTTATTATTTTCCTTTTTATTTATAATATATTCAAGTTTTTCTTCTTAATCTTTAGCTATAGAAATACTAGTTAAATTATCTTCTTTACTTTTAGAAAGTAGCTTAAGAATAGGAATTTCTCTAAGATAACTATAGAAATATTTTAAATTATTAGAAGTAGTAAATTTGTTTTGAAATAGGAATTAATCTTTTAATAAAACTATTTAACTTTAATATATTAAAAACTTTAAATAGTAGAAATAATAATAAGTATTTTTAAAAATTAGGAAACTTAGTAAAGTATATATAAATAAAAACCTTAAGATATAATATCTCAATTTTATATTAATTCTTATCATTCAAATTAGAACAAAATAGGTAAAAACTATGAATATTAATAATTTATATTTAAATCTTAATAATAAACTAATTGTAAGTAAAAATACTAAGGTTAATTAATAAGAATATTAATGATAAAAAGAATAAGGGGAAAATAGTAGCTATTAATAAGGTTATATAAACTAAAAGAATAAAAACATACTAAATAAAATAAACTTCTTAAAAAGAGTAAAAGAAAGTATTTTAAATCTAAAAATTCTGATTATTAATATTGGAGTAAAAATAAAAGATAGTTAATATAACTTTAAAATTTAATTTTCTACTACTTTTTAAATTAGAATTAGAAAGTAGTCCCTTAAGTTTATTAATAAACTAAGTGAAAACTAGAATAAATCTATTTAATAAAAAAGTTAAATCAAGATATAATAATAGATTAACTATAATATTATATAATACCTCAACCTTAATAGCTTCTTTTCTAACTTTAGTAGGTTGATCTTATAGTTAAAATATTAATAACAACTAATATATATCATTTTATTTAAAATTTAACATATAAGATTTATATTAATGAATATACTACTTATAAGTATAAGAAGGCGACTATTAAAAATATTAATATAAATCAAGAGAAAGAAAATAGTATTAAAAGATAATAAGAAGATTCTTTTAATATATTAAAAGAAGAGATAATTATTAATTTTAGAAAGAACTAATAGAATGCTCCTATTAATACCTATAAAAATAATTCAATATATAATAGATTATAATGCGTTTATTATAATAAATAATTTCTTTTTTTCAAATATTTAAAAGATCATTTTAAATACTATTTATCCTATTTTATTTATAATAATATATGACTTAGGATTTAAAAATATCTCTAGTAGCTTTACTACTAGAGGGATATATAAGAATAAATATAATACTAAGGCTACTATATAGCTATACTAGCTTATATAACACCTAACTACTCTATTTATATATATTTACACGCTTCACTCTAGTTTGAATAGATTATACCTTTCAACAACCTATATTTAGACCGTATACTGTATTATTTATTCATCACAATATTTAAAGAATATCTATATTATTTTTAATTACTTAAAGGAAACTCTCCTTATAATATAATTATATATAGTTTAGAGCTTTTCTATTCTTATTTATTCTTTTAAAAGTAATAAGTTAAATAATATTCATAGAAATATCTTTACTAATAAGTAATGTTTTAATATAAATAGATTGAACTTTATAATTACTACTTCTTACTAATATAGAAATAATAATCTTTTTAGAGTTACTTATTTTTATTAAAATAAAATAAAATACTAATATATATATATATATTATAAAGAGCTTTTCTAAAAAGACATCAAACTCTTATAGTATATAATATAGAAAAATACTATATTTTCCAAAAAGATAGAGATTAAAGATTAAAATCGTTTTTTTTATTTGAAATAAAGCTGTAACTTAAAGAATACATCTCTAGATTAGAAATCTAGATCTTAATACTTTCCTTCTTTTTTTAAAAATAAATTTGAACTTTCCTTCTTTATAGAATTAATTGAAAGTTAAGGTAAAATTCGAGATAGAAATATTGATTTTTTATATATATTAATCTTTTTACTATTAAACTAATTTGAAACTAAAGATGAAATGAACTTAAAGATATTTTGAAAAAATAATTAATTGAGAATAAATCTTAAATATCTAAAAAATTAGAAAACGTTAAAATAAATAGAGAAATTAGATCTTTAAACATCAAAATAGCTTATTAGATAAGGTTCATTCTTTTTAGAAATAAAATAATTGTAGTAAAGTATTTAGTTTTTATAAAAATAGTAAAAGAGTAGAAGTTTTTATTAATTTTGTTATAATATTTAACTTTCATAAATAAAGAAAAGGGTAATTTTTTAAAAAATAAAATATAGGATCCTTAGGTTAAGAAGAACTAAGCTCATAACCTATTAGAATAAATAGATAGGTAGGTAAATTAATAGTTAAGTTATTACTATAAATAACTATAGAATCAGGAGAAAGGTAATATAATAAAAGTAGTTTTTTTTAATAAAAAGACTTATTTAGAATATTCTTAATAATAATAATTAAATAGAGGGAGAAATAGTAATTCAATTAATAGTATTATCAATAATTTCTAACTATTATTTATAGAAATACTAAGGTTTTGATATAGCAGGTTTATTTCAAAGTTCTAGTTATATTACTAGAGTTCTAGCTATACTACTAGAGTTCTAACTATAGTTATAATATATAAGCTACTATAGTTATAATATATAAAGTATTATACCTATAGTATATAACATATTATAACTATAGTATACAGGCTAAAGCGTAATATATACTATAGTATAACTATAGCGTATTAGCTACTATAACTACAGTATATAATACGCTGTAGTTATAGTATATATAGCTTAAACTACTTCTAGTACCTTATAAAAGAATAAACCTCTATACTTTTACTCTATTTACTTGAGAACTACTAGGGGTAAAAAAGATAAGATGAATATGTACTTATAGAGCGACTTTTATACGATTTATTCATATAGAAATATTATATAACTTCTTATTTCTTCTACTAGAATAAATAGAAGTAGAAATTCTTTATATATTAGATTAAATCTAACAATATCAAGTTCTTGTTTTTCTTTCTATTATTTGTAAATATATATTTATCATGATCCTTATGATATATTAATATTTTTTATATTTACAATATGTTTCCAATAGGAATAATTCTTTACCTTTTACTATAATTCTTTATATTGTTTCACTATATATTTGACAAATATTGTCTATCTTTTCTATATATATCTTATTATCTTCTAATCGTTTATTCATACGATCTTTATCTTTTAATATTCTTCTATATTATCTTATTAATTATTCTTACCTTATTACTTTTCTCTTTTTTTTACTCTTCTTTTTATTATTAACATATTATATATTGTATAATAATATCCTATATTCTTATTATTACTACTATTCTTTAAATAAATATTTATAATAATAAGAAAGCTACAAATAAGAATGTCTTATATTTTAAATTTAAGAATTATTTATTTTACTTTAACTATTTATCCTAACTTTATTCTAATATAGAAAAGCTAATTTATGATATTAGTAATTAAATATTGAATTATATCTTTTAAAAAACAATAAATAGAAATATTACAATATAAATCATTTTCTTATTATATACTTACTTTTGATTTTAACTTTTACTTTTAAATTCGATTTGAGTTATATATTAGTAATTAGATAACTTAAAATCAAATCATTATTTATAACTAACTACATAGGTAAAATGCCCTAACTTCCAAATATAAAAATAAATTATTCTATATTCTTATTCAAATCCTTAGTAAAATATTAATATATAAATAATATTATTTATAATCTCTTTATTAATATAAAGAAGATGAAGCTGAGTTTGAAATATCTTTCCCTTTAGGAGATATTATCTATCTATAAATATTTAAATATTATATATTCTATTATTATAAATCTACTAAATACTCGCCCTATCATTACTACTAATTAATTTAATAGCTTAGAATTCTAGAATTTAAAGAAGAAGTATTTTACTATTTATTTATTATACACCCTGCCTGTCTTTATAATAATAGCTTCTTATTATACTAGAATAATAACTTATATATTTCCTTAATTCACCTTATTAATCCCTAATACTTAAAAGTACCAAAACTCTTACTATTACTAGACTACCCTAATTTAATAATTAGTTTTACTATTATACATATTACTATTTTTATAAATATTCTTTAGAAATCTTATTATAAAGTTTATATTGATTTCTTAAAATAATCCCAATAGAGTAAGTAGAGATTGAAACTAACTATATAGTTTATACTTTAGTATCTTAATATCTTAGTAGATGTAATGTAGTATTATATAGTTTTATAAATTTATAGTTATATTACCTTAATAGAAATTCTATGTTATAAAAATATAAGTCTTAGTAATACTTATATAACCCATCCTAATTTTATTATAATATGGGTAACTAATTTTATATTTAAAGGATTTTATATTAAATATAGGTCGTCTTTTTAAAAATAGGAATATTCTTTCTATATTTACTAAGTATTTCCTCTAGCTACTAATTATTCTTCAGGTTGTTTCTATTTAGTTACTTTTACTCTATACTTAGAATAATATCTAAGATCTTCACCCTATATATAGATTTAACTATAAATCTTACCTAATAATAGTATTCGTACTAATACTAGCTTACAACTAGTTAAAATAGTAATAAAATTACTTATTACTATAGATAATTATACCTCTAATTCCAATATTCAAGCCTATTATAATAGAAGATTTCAGAATAGTAATTAGAGAGAGCTTTATTAAGGCTAAGGCTTAATAGATACAGCTAAAAGTTATTATTAGGATTATACTATTAAGAGCTTTTTTAAACTTCTTAAAAGTGGAGTAAAATAAAATACTTATAAAGGCTAAATATTCTATAATCTATCATTTTCTATATCTTTTATAATAGAATCAAAATCTCCTTAAAGTTTATATCACTATTTATTATTAGAAAAGTATATTATAAGTATAATGATGTTTACTTATAATTTGTACAATTAAAACTATTAGTTTATTAGATTAAGTCTTAATAGAATTATCCTTAGAATTAGAATTGATAGGTAACTTGAAGATATTTAAAAGAAAACTATCTGATTATTCTATGAATTATTATATTAAATTTAAATCTTTTAGAAATAAGGTAATAATTAGATAATACTTTAATATTACTATTTGATTTTGATACTAACTACTAGATACATTAGAATATTATAATAATATAATTACAAGACCTTTATAAGTTATTAAATTAGATTAGAAGTATCTATACTTATATAAATATTATTTATATATCAATTATACTTAATATATCAAAATCATTTATTAATAATAGTAAATTGAGTCTCATTATAATTCTATACAGATTATAAGTTAGCTTATATTAATAATAGCGAAGTTTCATATTAGTAGTATAAAGTCTTGTCTTGGAGATATATAGAATTCAGTCGAGAAGATATTAAAGTTATAGATATTAAAGTTATAATATATATTTTTAATAGAATATTTATTATTAGTAATAGTTAAATGTCTTAAGATGTTTGAATTATATATAGCTATGAGGGTATAAAGGCGTAAGGTTATTATAAAAAGAATTATTAGTTATTTACTATTAAAAAGGTTAATATAAGGCGGGTATACTAATTATACTTATAAGGAATTCAACTCTAGATTAACTACAAGCTAGCTATAGTAGTTAATAGGGAGGTGAGAAGGTTAAATTATACTTTAAGTAGTAATATATCTACTAATAATTATAGTAGAGAGCGAGCTATCGGCCCCTCTCTAGGGTTTGTCTATAATTATTTAGTAGTTTTTCTTATAAGTCTATCGTTTTTTAAAACTTTATTTAATATCTTTAGAGTCTTCTATAGAACATATTATTTTATCTTTTATTAGACTTCTTACTACTTAATATAAGATATATTATATTAGAATAATAATTTTAGTTTTTTATAAATTCTCTTTACTTATAAGTATCTATTAAATATTCTCTATTATTTTATGTATTTCTTCACTATAAGTAATTATGATTATAATTATTATTATACGTCTAATTTCCTAAAAGAGTAATACTTTTAAGAAGTTAAATATCTTCTACTTTTAAATCTAATATCTATACTAAAGTATTCTTCTTATATCTATATTATTGATATAAAGATTTTTATTCATTCTAAACTTCTCTTTATTTTAGTAATTTTGTAATAGGCATCTATTAATAATAATTTAATAAGCTATAATTTACTTATAGGAATTCGTAATATATTATAATATTTTAATTATTCTTTTATATAATCTAACTATCTAAAAAGTCAATCTATTAAATTAGTAGCTTTAGGTTAACATTTCAAACTAGATTAAATATTAAGAGTTCATAAATTTAATGAATAAGTTTTATTTTAAAGATATATATTAATATTATGGTAATACTAATTAGAATATAATAAGTTATTAAAATTATAAATACTTTTAAGAGTGTTATTAGATAATATTCTTAATAATTAAAACTTTTAATAATAATTAGTACTTCTTATTAACTTATTTCTTATTTCTATTCTATTGTATGAAACTTCTCTAAAGAATAAGTAATTAATTACTATTAGCTTTCGATTTCTTATAATAGAATATTGAGAATTACTTATTATAATATATTTATCTCTATCTTAATATTGCTAATAAGATTCCAATATTAGAAAATAGTTATTAGATAGAGAATATCTTGTAATACTAAGAATATAAACTTTATATTCTATAACTATATAAAACTTTCTTTTCTATCCCTTTTTTAAAGAATACTATAAATAATATTATATTTCTTAAGTCATTAGTAATAAACTTATAGTAATAATTATAGAAACTTAGCAATATTTAGAATCCTCTAAATATTTCTAATAATGTCTATTTAATAATAATTCAGATTTTTATTAAGTTTATTTTAACCTTTTCCTAAATAGTTATATAGTTTAATAAATTTATGTTTTCTATATAAAACTTATATTTAGAAAGTTTAATAAAAACATATGTTTTATATAATTTAATAAGTCTTTATAATAATACTTTAGTATAGTTTTTTCTAATACTTAATATATATATTATAATAATATCTATATATATTATATAATATATAGTAGTTAAAATAATAAGTATATAACTAATATATATCTAAAGGATTATTAGTTTATTAATACAACTAAATGGTATTATTATATATTTATAATAATCATCTTATATCTTAAATACCATTTGCTAATAATCTTCTAGTTTAATTTTAATATAATTATAAGCATGGAGTTTTATATATTTAACCTCCCTACCTAATAGATAGCTTTATATAATATCTACTAGATAATCTCTATAATAGGAAAATACCTAATTATACATTATAGTTTATATATATTTCTATAGGTAAATATAAATTAAAAGGACTTAGTAGTATAACTACTAGTTGAAATCTAGCTTTAATTTAGAAGCTAGTATAAGCCTTATAATAGTTTATATAGAGGATTATAGTTTGATGTACTAGTAATAGCTTGGAAATATTAAACTTACTATAGTAATACTTATAATGTTAACTTATACTAGCTGGATACTAATAATACTACTAGCGTATTTTAATAGTACTAACTATAGATATAAAAGAAAGCGACAGACTACTATAATAGTATCTTTACCTATAATAATACTATTCATGATAATAATGATAATAAGAACTACCTGCTATTACTATACTTAACCCCTTTAATTTGAATATAAATATCGACTTTATAAAAGTTATTAATAATTATAAGAATTATAACTATTTTTATAAGGGTTTAAAAAGGCTAGCTTTCTATGAAGGCGACTTTATTACTCTTTCTAGCCCCCTTCGGATAGTTGTAATTATATTTAGTCTTAATATATTATTAGAAGATAAACCTATTAGTAGAAATAAAAAAAATAAAATTGAAGTAATATAGAAGAACCTGACGCCTAGGAGTAAAGTGTTCAAGGATAACTCTAAATCCTTTAAATATATCTTAGAAGTAATTCTTTAGGTATTCAAAAAGGTATATATATTGAATTCGATTATAGAAGTTATTATTAGTTAATAGTAGGAAAGATATAACCTAAAGCTAAATATATTATAAGACTTATATACTATTAGTATAACCTTATTATGTGATATTTAAAGACTTAAAGTAACTGTAGCTATAGCTATTAGTATAGAGTAGGTTAGGATATAGGTCCTAGCTGGAGCTAAATATTCTCTGTATGAAGTCTATAATTATAAGTATTTTTAAAACTATGTTTTAAAATTCATATTATTCTCTAGGATTTATCGAAGAGTTTACTAATTATTAGTAATATATATTAGCTTTTAACTATAATCGTACTATAATTCCTATAATTAAAATAGAAATATAAAAACCTATTTCTTTAAAAATAAAAAGAATTAATATAGCTATTTTATTTATAAATAGCTATGTATATATCTTTAATAGATTTTCTATAACATATGTTTTTAATTCTTCTAATTATTATCTATTTAATCAATATATAGATCTATGAAATAGTTTCGTATTTAATTTTCAATTAATAGTATATTTAGTATGTTTAAAAATTAAGACTAAGTTCATTATAAGTTTATTAAATACTTCTTATTCATCTATAAACCCTTTAGAAATATTTATAATTGTAATACTTTTATCCTTTTTCCTAAATACTTCTATATAAGTCTTAAGGTTTTCTCTTAATTAATCAATATATAGTATATAAGTAGTCTTATTATTTCAATAATCTTTTAAATAAACACTCCTAACTTAACAATAGATATCTATTTATAATATAAAATATTTATCTAAATATCTATTATAATATTCTCTTAACTTAAAATATATTATTTCAATAAGAAAGCTATGTAATCGACTAATTAGTAGGTATTAATAAATAGCTAGTATACTTTCTATAAATAATTATTTATATCTACAAGGGAGAATATTAATTAGTATAATACTTCTAATTATGTTCTGAACTATTTGATTCTTTTAAAATTAATATAATTATTTTAAATAGAACTAATCTTAATAATATAACTAGTTACTTATGAATAAACTCTACTTATAAGTATAAGTCTATATTAATTACTATTTCTTTTTCTGTAATATTCTAAAGTATAATTATTAAGCTTTCAACTATTTTCCCTATAGAAACTAACTCTCTAACTAATATAGAAATTATTAATTCTACTTCTATACTTATTTATTTCTTTAAACCTCTTTAATATGAAAGCTAATATTAAATCGTTTAAATTAAAATATAGGATTCTATAGTATTCTACTCTTAAGTTGTTATTAGTATTGTATTTATACTTATCTTACTCTCATAATTTATGGCTTTATACTCTATCTCATTATATAAGAAGTATATTCCTATAATCTATAATATTACTAATATATTTATAGTTCTTTAGGTTAGAATACGTATAACATTATTTAACGTATTAATATCTTACTACCAACTACTTAGTATTAATGAAGTTAATAGTTTTATTTATCTTACTATTTACAGAGTTTTATTCATTTAGCCTTCTGTTTAATAGATAGCTTTATACAACACTTAGTAAATAATCTCTATAATAGGAAAATACCTAGTTATATACTATAGTCTATATATATCTCTATAGGTAAATATAATTAAAAGGACCTCTTAGTATAGCTATTAGTTTAGACCTAGCTCTAACCTAAAAGTATATAGAGGCTAAAAAGTAATAGAATAACAACTAGATACGTAAACTTACTAGTATAACCCCCGTAATGGTGAGTAGTAGCTTCGAAGTATTATATCTTACTATTTATAAAAGTAAAAGTAGTTAGAAAAACTATGAGTTTAAGTATAAATATCTATATTTTCAATTTTAAATTAGTTTACTAATATAGTATTATTAGATATCCTATAATTCTTAAGCTTCTATTATAATATTTCTAATTTTTAGAATTAAGATTTTAAGCTTTTCTATTTTCTTTTTGAAGTTGAAATATAATTAGTAGAAGTAGATAAAAGTTTCTCCTTTATTCTACTTAAATCTAAATATATCTAAATTCTTATATAATATTAGCTATTTAATATAACATTAAATACATAATTAATATTCTTTCTGTTATACTTCTTTAAACTTCTATTTATATAATTCCTCTTATATATCTAGATAAATATACTATTAGTAAATAAATATATTAGAATTAATTTGAACAGAACTATCTCCTAAACCAATCTTATAATTTCTTTATTCTATTTAGAACGAAAATATTAGTTTTATAAATACTTATTAGATTTATTAATTAATTATACTATATAGTTAGATCTAATAGTCATCTTTCATAGTTATAATCTAATTATTAATTTCTTTAACTTTAAAGTCTTCTCCTATTATCTTATAATAATATAAAAGTAACCTTTCCTAATTTTCAAATAGTCTAAATACTACTAATTATTCAATTAACTATTAGCCAGAAGCTATAGTTTCTTTTTATAAATCTTTGATTACTTCTACATTTATTCTTAATATATTATTATTTAAAAGTATATGATTTTAAATACTTTATGTATAATACTTATTAAGTCTAATACTAATAAGAATAATAATAAGAATAATAATTAAGATTACTTATTAAATCTAAGTATTAACTATTAAAAGAATACTAATGACTTAGACTTAGGGGTTATAATAGAAATTATTATCCTCTTTCTTCTTATATTAAAAATAAATATTCCTTTCTATAAAATATATTCTATATTAAGTCTCTTAATAAGTCTTCTATTTTAATCTTCTTAATATATTATTAGTAAGGACTTATATTAATATTAAGTTCTTAATTATCTTTAGTAGTATATAAGAAGTATTTCTCTTTAGAAATATCTTTTCTGAAGGTTATTGTTTTATTATTATCACTACTTTATCTATTTAACTCCTAATAGTAATATAACATAGTATTAATAGTCTTATTATATATATCTATTAATCTAAATGTTAATTATTAAAGTTTATTAAACTTTATATTAAATCTATAAGAGGGGCTAATAGCTTACTTTCTACTGTAACTATTAATAGATATATTACCCCCTGAAGTATAACTTTAGCTTTCTTACCCTCTTACTAACTACTAAAACCAACTCCAAATTAATCTAAAGTTAAACCCCTTATAGCTATAGTAACTAGTATATCCACCCCAAATTAATCTTTTTAAGAATAAATAACTTATAACTTCTTCTATAATAACCTTATACCTTGATATCCTTATATATTTATAACTATTAATATATAATTCAAATATCTTAAGATATTTAATTATCACTAATTATAAACACTCCATTTAAATATTTATTATAATTTTAGTATCCATATCCTCAATATCCTCTGGATTGAACTTTACCCACTCCTAAAATAAGACTTTATATTACTAATATAAATACTTTCTACTATTAATATAAGTTAACTTATAACGTCTATATAAGAATAATGAAACTCAGCCTACTTTTATTAGTAGATGATCCTAATATATTAATTGAATATAATTAATATATAATTAACCTTCATTTAGATATAATTATTCTTAATATAATTTAGTAACTTTTAGAATTCTTATAATTATATTATTATTATATGTTACGGTATCTAATAACTAATATTATAATAGTATATTAATATTAAGATATTATCTAATTAACACCTAATCTCAA
The DNA here is from genome assembly GCA_004366825.1 of Colletotrichum spinosum. Lineage (NCBI taxonomy): Eukaryota > Fungi > Ascomycota > Sordariomycetes > Glomerellales > Glomerellaceae > Colletotrichum > Colletotrichum spinosum. The sequence goes on from QAPG01000836.1 coordinate 12,944, forward strand.
AAACCTTTAACTTAATATAACAATTTATAAGATAGCTAGATAATTACTTTTGAAATATCTATAGATTACCTATTAATTATAATGTTTAAGATACCTTTATTCAAGCCTAATCTAATAAACTAATAGTTTTAACTATAAAAGTTATAAATAAATATTATTATACTTATCTTATACTTCTCTTCTTATAAGTAGTTATATAGATTTCGAAGGGATTTTAAATCTATTACAAAAATATAAATATAGAAAAGTAATACGTCACAAAATACCTAATTCTTATAAGTATTCTATTTTATCTTATTTTTAAGAAGTTTCAAAGAATTCTCAGCTTTATAACTTTAATGGTTACTATTAGTTTACAACTAGTAAACATTATAATCAATTAATTGTATAAATAATATATAACTAGTTCTCTTTATTCATAATATCTATATCTAAGTTATAATATATATATATATATACTATATACTATAGGGATAAATCTATATAATAATCCTTTTATTCGTATTAGCCTAAATAACTAGGGCGACTACTTAATTACTTATTACTATAGCTTTAGCTATTTTAATACTATATTTAACCTAATACTAGCAATACTCTCTTTTATAACTAAAATACGTAAAACACTAAAACTAATATAAAACGTAAAAATGGCATAAAATATACAAATAGTATAAAATACCAAAATCATATAATATGCAAAATTAATATAATATTACCTCTAGTAATATAAATTCTTTTAATTATACTAAAAACTATAAAGACATTATAAATAGTGTTTCTCTATAAAAATTTATTCTTTATTTAATACTATATAAAATATTTTAAATTCTTACTATAGTATACTTCTCTTTCTTTCTATTACTTTCTTCATATTATTTTATATATTTTCTTTTTACTTTTATCTCTTCTTCTTATTCCTATTAGTAGTTCTTATAACTTATTATTCCATCTATATTATCATTTTATTTATTATTATGAATCTTTTAAAACCTTGATTATTAAATCCCTTAGTTATACTATTTATAACATTATCTTTACTATTAATCTAATAAATCCTAAAGATTTCCTTTTACTTATATAATTATTAAAATATTATAATATTAATTATAAAATACTTCTTTTTAGTAATACCTAGTTTAATAAAATATTTATAGAAAGAATGAGAATTAA
>QAPG01000837.1:0-14348 GCA_004366825.1 Colletotrichum spinosum
TAATAATAATAATAATAATAATAATAATAATAATAATAATAATAATAATAATAATAATAATAATAATAATAATAGAAATAGATTACTTCTGACTACTATTACTATATTTAACCCTTATAATCTTAATACAAATATAACTCTTATTAAATCTATTGATTACTATAAGAACTATGACTACTTTTATAAAAGCTTAAATAAACTAAAATTATACAAGAATTACTTTACTACCCTCCTTAGCCCTCTTAAGATAGCTTTAGTTAAATTTAATTTTAAAATATTATTAGTGGATAAAGTTATTAGTATAGTTAAGAAGTGTAAGATTAAAAGAAAAAAAAGGATTTAGCATTTAAAAGTAGGATACTTAGTGATAATTCTAAATACTTTAAATATACATTAGAGATAGCTTATTAAATATCTGAAAAGATATATATATTAAAGTCTGTTATAATTATTAGCTAATAGTTGGAAAGGCTTAAAATAGTACTATTAGGTCAGGTAACTTAAAGTTAGAGATATCATACTATTATATACTATTAGTATAATATTTTTATATAATATTTAAAGACTTAAAGTAACTATAGCTGTAGTAGTTAGTGTGGGGTAGATTGGGGCATAAGTCCTAGCTAAGTATTAAATATTTTCTATATGAAGTAAAAGGTTTATCTTAATTTGTTTTATTATAATAATATAACAGAAATCTAGATTTACTAAGAATTTTACTTCATACTAAAATCATATGATTACTAATTCTACTATAATAAACTATCTTAAGAAACCTAAGTATTACTATATTAAATAGTTAGGCAATATAACTAGTATAAATAAATAGAAATAGCATATAAAGTAACTATTTATAATATTCTTATATGAAATTAAAATTTATATAACTTTTATAACTATTTAGTATTAGTAGATATTATAATACTTTATCTTTACTAGTAGGTTTCATTTAAGATTAAAAGATTTCTCTTATTTATTCTATAACTATCTTATTAGATATCTAACTATCTTTATTTTTATAGAAAAACTATTAGTAATAGAAAGAAAAAGGTTTTTGGGAGACTATTTGTTTTAAATTATTTTATTAATAAATATAATTAATTCCACTTGACGGAGTAGTTTAATGTCTAGCTGGCTTTTACTATTTTATAGTAAGAATAGTAGATTCGAATCTTACGGTAAGCAACTATAACTGGTAGGTATATACTTTCTAATTATATAAATTTAATATAGTAATTACTACTAGCTATTAGCTATTACTTTTAGCTATTAATAGCTAGTAATTATTAGTAATTAGTAATAAGTATTACTAGCTAGTTAGTTTTAATATTATATAATTATAATCTTTTAAAGAAGTAATTGTAATAGATATAGGCTTTTACTCTCCTTTTATAATATACCTCTTATATTCATTAGTAATTATATTAATTGATTATATTATTACTACTTGAGGTTTCTTCTATTTAAATAGTTCTTTAGTCCTAGTATTATCTATAGGATTTATAAAGTAAAAGCTAACTATTAGGTATAGTTTCCTTTAAAGAGTCTTAAGAGGCATATAACTTTAAATAGATTAAAAACTTTCAATATAACTACTAATAAATATAATTAAGGTATTAAGCTTATAGTTTATAATTAAGATATTATTTAATATAGTTATCTATATATAACTATTAGGGATTTAGGTTGTGAGATTTATTAATTAGGATAAATTAATAATAATTCTATTTACTTCTTTGTTTTCTTTAAACTATACTTTATACATATTATATTAACATTAAAAGGGAAATACTTTGACTATAAAATAGTTAAACTAATTAACATATTTCTTAAGAATATTAACTAAATCAGCTTTAGTATATATAGCTTTAGTAAGCTTACTTCAGAAGCTCCTAACAAGAGAGTTTTAATAAAGAAAACTCTGAATCTAATTAATACTAACAAGCTTAGTATTACTAGATTTAGTTAGAATACAAGCTATAAATTAGTATAATTATTCATAAGTAAAAGTAAAACCTAGAACTTTTTATAGAATTACTTATATTACTAGTCGCTTCTCTTATACTACTATTATATATAATTATTAATATAATTACTCAGTATTTTTAAAAGATACTATAAGTATAAGAAAGCTCTATAATACCCTTACTTTTTATATAATTAGTAAATATAGTAGAAATATCTTATTTAGTATAAGAAAGTATAGCAATAATAGTAGTAAATTTTAAAATATTCTTTTGTTGTATTGTTAGTGAAAAAATCGTCGTGGTGTTGTTAGTAGTAGCGGCGTGAGGGTGGTGATGACGAGGGTAAGTGGGGTGGCTACTTAGGGGTGGTGGCCACTATGGAGTGGGGGGTGTTAGCATATGCCATGTAGCTACTAACTTACCTAGGTAGTTCCCAATTGTGTATTCTCAGATTGATCAAGAGTATTAGGTAATCAGGTAGGTGGAGGTATCCGTATGCTTGACTACAGTTGAGCTTGTGGATCTGAACAGTCTCTCGACGAAAGGATTGCATCATACAATACGGAGTAGGCATCCGGGTATCTATCTATCGCATCGTCTCTCTTACAAACTAACTATCGCCTCCATCGACAGCTACCAGGGTCAGGGTATATAAGCTTCGACGAAGGCTCAGCGGCCTTCAATACAAATCGTAAACAGCTCATCCACAAACGTTGGCACGTCATTTGCTCTGTCGGCTTCAACGTTTGAAACCTGCATGCCCCCGCCAGCATGGACTTTTGTCCTCACTTCTGCAATCTGCAACGTCCGCATCTCGATCGCTGGCCCAGTTGCACTGTTGCTTCGTCCCTCGTCAGTGGCTGGCAGTGGATGATCATCGCTGGGCGCGCCGGCTCCATTTGCCCCACCATCACTTGCCCTTTTGCCAGCAACCGTTGGCATTAGGCGGCTACTCCTGCTCACATCTTGAGCTGTGGACTGAGCCATGTCTCCAGTGGTTTCGATCTCCACCCTGATTTCTTCACTGACCATGATACCACCGAACGCCGACGGCTGGTTTACTTCATGAGACGGGTACACGGGTGGCACGTCGAAACTGCAGCTTCCCGGAGATGCATGGTCGCTGCTGCGTCGCCCGGGCCAGAGCTTGAGAGTTGAACTCGATTCGTTCGAATTTGTTGCCGAAGAAGATCTCCCTAGCACAGTGGGAATGGGATTGCCCTCGGAATCAACGGGATAAAAGGCGCCAAAACGACCAAGCCTTCGAAGACGAGAGGGCAAGCGGGACTGCTTCTTGTTCTGCGCGACGGGCCTCGGCTTCTCCAAAGGCACCGACTGTATGATGGGCGCTAGTTCGCGGTGCACTGACTGGGTGAAGGCCAGGTGTCGAGAAGCGTCGCGACCAACGAGTTGGTGAACCTTGAAAAAGTTCAACGGTATGAACTCGCATCTGCTACTCGATACGTTGACGTGGATTGGAATCACCAGGCGGAAGGCGATCAAAGCCGTTGCTTTGGATGAGGATGCTTCGCCTACCCCTTGGTTGCTTGGTAAAGAAACGATGGTGCTTGTCAGAACGGCCTCGTTGAATATCGGTTCGTCAACCCATGTACGGAGGGCATCGATCGCGTCGGTCAGCTGTGAGGCGAAGGTCGTCTCCCGGTGAGTGAGATTGCTTAAAGAAGCCAGCCTCCTGCTTACGCCGAGCGTCGTCAGGCGGTCCAACTGACGCAGAATGTCCATCTGCCACGGCTCAACGCGATCGAAAGGCATCTTCATACTGGGTAGCAGGTGACGAGCACCTCGACGCACCAGAACGTCGAAGCCGTAGCCGCCAACGCGAGCGCGAATGCCGAAGAAGCCCATGTGCACGCCAGCGGCCAGCTGGTTGTTGTCATCAGCGTAGGCTGCCATGTTTCGCAATTTCGATTCCAGGTCGGCAGATTTGATCTGCATGCTGGACCCGATGATGTTGCTGACTTGGCGAAGCTCTGCGAAGCGGTAGCCTGCAGCTTCGAGTCTCTCAATCTCTCGGTCGGTCTGCGCCCGGCGGACCAAGAACATGAGTGACCCCCGTCCGAACTCATGAGGCCTGCGACGTCCGAGACCCTTTTCCGCCAGATCCTGCCCGCTGGCCGACACCTCGACTTTCCGGGCGGCGTTGGCATCCGAATTCAAGGCCGATTCGATTTCATACGCCCTGTTTGCCCCGTAGCCTGGACGTTCTCCGCTTGCACCCGTTGGAAGGATCTCGTCCCACAACAGCCCAACCGATGTCAGATGTTCTTTCATCTTCTCAGCCAGACCAGCGGCAGCCACACAAAAGAGCTCCCGAAAGATCACGTCGTAGTTCTCGATGAGCTCGCCGTGCTCGTTGATGAGCTGTATGCCGGCACGAGAATCCCGGTCCCGCCCCCGTCGGGGAAGATGCGCTAGATGATTCATCATGCCGCCCACCAGTGTCGAAATGCCCGACCAGTTCCTGGACGCCTGGAACATCCACAGGAAGAGAGGATGAGAGACGCTGAAGTTGTCGCTTGCGTTCTTCTCCAGGAACGTATCGGTGATCTTCTCACTAGGTACTAGACCGTCCGGATTGACGAGAATTCGGCCGTGCCTGTCAAACACTGCTGCCGCAAGAACGACTTGCTGAGCTTTGCTGGCATATCTTCTCATGATTCTTGCCGTGTATACGGCCGTACCACCCATGACGAAGCACGCGCCGATGGACTGCACAAGAATGTCAGCAACGGCGGCGACGACAGACAGAAACAGAGGGCACACTTGCCAAGCAGATGACAACAATGACCGTCGTGTTGCGAGACAACTCGTTGCTCCCCGTGTTTAAGCGAACAAGCTGGTATTCAGTCCCTGTAGCAGCACACCAATGCATGCCGGATACTGCCCCAGCTAGAACGACAGAGCAGGCAGCGCGCTTCCACCACGAATTCGTCCAAGCTGCCCGGAACACGAAGAATAGGGCCAGCGCGACAATGCTGGCTGCGACAGCAATGAGGGCGGCACCGATAACGTTGACTGGGTTGTATATGCAGATGTAATTGTCGATGGAGTTGTTGCCGAGATAATGCATTCCACAGATTGCCGCGCCGGCCAATACCCCACCGATGGCCACACGCCACCAGGAAACGGTGTTGTTGATGCCAACAGCTACGAAAGCGGCGAGAAGAACGGCAATGGGTACGAAGAAGGACAAGGCTGTAAACCCGCTTGAGTAGGCGATCTGCATCTCAGCCTCCCCGTCGGCCAGGTCGATGGCCCGATTCCCTATGAAGTGCTGGCTACATATAAGACTTGGTAGGCAACAAGAGCCCTGGGACCAGATTGCTTACCATGCACCAGATTGCGATGCCACCCATAGTTACCGCAGAACTGACCAGAAGCAGACTGGACGGCATCAGTCAAGTGTTTCTGAAAGGGGTGGGGGGGGGGGGGGGNGGGGGGGGGGGGGGGGGGGGGCAAATGGCGACATACTGGTTGAATTTGCCCTTCGGAGAAGTTCGTCTGTTGAGCAGCTCAAGCGTCGAAGCAGCACCAATGAGACTGACGGCGAAACTGAGCGTAATGAAGCCGCCATTAAAGGCTCGCGGGACAATGTGGCCATGATACTTGGCAAACAGGTCCTCATTTGTTATAGACATGTTGAGTAGGGCTGGCTAAATGGGTCCACCCAGAGGCTTCGTTCTCGAATGTCTCTCTTTGGCCACGGGAGGTCTGCCGGGCCATTGATATATCTGCCAATTCGCGTGGCAAACTTTGGAATGAGGAGGCCGTTGGCTCAGTTTAAGGGGACAGCAGAGGCGCGCTTCCTCGGGGAGAACTGGGGAGGGGATAGACTACAACCAAGACATATCTGGGATGTCAGAGTAAGACAAGACAGAGATGGCGGTACGGAACCTGCGGACGCTCTGGCGCAACGGCGTGCAATCTTACCTGGCAAGAGAGATCCCCACTGACTCGGGGCAAGGTTCTCACGGTAGACTAAGGAGGAGGGCCTCCTTCTCACACAGCGCCGCGGCCACTGACGAAGCCACGGCATGGAAAGCCAGGAGGAAGTCGAGAGAGGGCCGATGAAGATGCACCACCACGTTGGGTCATGGGCCTAACGTTCCCAAGTTGGCCTGAGCTCATGGCACGCCATGGGGGCTCAGAATAGGTATCGTTGGGTGGCCGGGCGACGAAGATCGGATCAGGCCTCATTTCGTCGAAGCCAGGTTTCCTAACGGCACGGGCAGGGACACTGTCATCCCTTGAGCAGCTCGGACGGACCTCATCCTTGGTCACTTGCTAGCCAAGTCGATGGCGACCTGGCGCTTGCGGATGCAAAAGTAGTGGTTGCTGTAGTCCGACCTTTTTATTGTACTTTTTTTTTATGGCAGCCAACACGTTTTTCGACATGGACATGGTCAAAAGCAAGAAACATCTGAGCATTTCTCTTATGATACATCGGGAATGCTTGTCTAACAGAAAGGATAGCAGGCCAACTCAGAGGGATGACCACCCAAAACCCATTACGCACGAGGAAGAAGAAACGACGATCAGCCATAATGAATTCCCCACCGCCAAAAAACAAAAAAGGTCGAATTCCCTGACTGCTCCAGTGTCTGATAATGTCGTAGACATGCAGGAGAATAAGCATTGACTGCTCCCTGTCGCGCCAATCACGTACGGCTGATTAGCGAGACCAAGCCGAACAGCAGCGCGACAGACACTTGCGAATCAAGGGAGCCACTGGATCACAATGGCAGTGTCTTCGCCTATGCTCGTCAAATTGCAACCAGGAAGAGCGACAGGCGACGAAGTCCGTCCAACCGTGTCTCTGCGGACGCCTTAGCTCACGCCAACCTACAGACTAGTGCCGGCGCCATACAGTAGGCAACTCGGCGTGTGGGAGCAACGGTTGGCTCAGGATTGCTAGCTGGGGTGCCGTTGAGGTCGTACAACAACACACCCAAGGACTAGGTGATGGAACTTTGATCCGAAGACGTGGATGGTGCTGGACCATGGAGGTGGATATCATCAGAAGGGAGGACCCATTGAAGATCGGTAGACCTCGCTCTACAAAGGCGGCACGGCAGACGGGTAAGGCCTGTTCTGCCGCATGGACGATATGAGACTCGAAAGAAATGACTGGACAGTATGCAATCACGCCTGCGGGCAGCCGTCGTGTTTCTGTGCGACATGGCAGGGTGTGGTATGCTGACGAGGATCTACTTCACATGACTTGGGCTCTTGAAATGGGCTTCCGCCACCTCAGCTCACACGACGTGCAAGTATTTCAAGCTGCTAGACTGCAATTATCCGAGCGCGATGCTCCTCTTCATGGATCGTCTTGGCATGTCAGATGATTTATTCCCGACCCCATTGTCCAACGAGGAGCCAGGCTGGAATAGTCTTGACCGTGGGTGTTTGCATATCACATCTTAAAGAGACGTGGCCCCAATAACAACAACGACTGACACCTATTCTGTGCGAATACACCAGCCTTGAGCTACCAGGCGCACTCGTGCGCTGCTGCGGGCAGCTGTCAAGGGAGAGAGAGAGAAAAGAAGAAGAAAGGGGCTTTTCGTCGTGGACGTTTCGGACTGAATTCGTTTCCTGGACATACCGCCATCAAGATCGCGACTGACTGAAACCTACGTCCAGCTTCCACACGCTAGTGAACGCCATGCAGCGTTGGCTTCCACTACCAAAGGTTGCACGGGTTGCTGTTGGGTTTCACAAGCCATCAGGAAGCAACACGTGTAGAGCGGAAGCAATGAGCGCGATGTGTTTCGAGTGCCAATCGCGAACCGCACCCTTCTACAGAGTAGATTGCAGGTCCAACGCACCGCATCCCGCTTACCGACCGCGAGTCTTTGTACCAAGGACCTTTATCATGAGGCACACGTAACCCAAGCCCAGAGGGGTCAAGCTCCAGCGCTTTATATCTTGCCCAGCCAGGAGCTTGACGCGTACGTTGGCTCGTGGTTTCATGAAGCTACCATTTTTGGAACGTGAGACCAAACGGTGCAGCAACTCGGAGCTCAGAGCCCTAACTCTGAGAAACTCTCTGCTATCCGTTTTCACCTCGCAAGTTGATGTGTGTAGCCCGCTAGCTCGCCTAGGTCGCAACACTGGATCGGCTACTCAGGCTTTGGTGGCCAGTTCTCCCGCAATAGACAGCAGTCGCAGGAGCGGAAGAGGAAATGTTTGTTTGAGAAAGGTATCATGGGATGCGTTGTCTCTCTAGAGATCGGTTGTGAGTCTGGCTCGTCCCCCATCTTGGCTGGGTCTTTCTCTTCTTTCCCCATGGAGCAAAGCCATCGAGGTTACAGCATGCAGCAGCCTCTTTTCCCGTGAAGGACGACATCTGTTCCAATGAGCGCGAGGCTGTTTCGGGGGAAGACCATTCCAAATAAGGATGCTCGGTTTTCCATGCCATGTGGTTGTCAGCCCTTCTCTGTCGACGCGTTTTCATTGCAGTTGTATCCGTACGTACTTTGTATATCGACAACCAAAAGACCAGCCAGTCCTCAGGGAGCGTGCTACACTTAGCGCCGTACGTGTTCTAATTCGAAGCGCAATGATGAGTCAACGGGGCGGGCTCCCCGTGTGAAGATACCCCCAACCGCTAGGCTTGAGTAGCTTAGGTTTCGGTCGTGAAGACTGGCGGACTCTGACATGATGTGACCAACATGCATGGATAGACCAAGGGTGAGCAGACGTCCATACATAGCAGTGCTGAGGGGTGAACGCATACCAGCGTGAGAGCTATCTATCCTCAACTCATCCACCACCGAAGTAGTGCGGATGGCCGGCAATACCATCTCAGCCCCTGAGCTAGTAGCGAGCCGATGTGAGGTCCGGCTTAGACGGTGTCGCGCGAGATGATCTAGGCATGATCATGTGCGATCCCCTGCTAATTACTTTCCCACCCGCCTTTAGCCAATGATGGTGTCCCCACGTTTTTGAGCGGTTGCTTGAGGAACGTGGTGCGGGTGCGGTCTTACGAAAGGCACAACAACAACTCCCAAAAGCTTCAGACCCAGGTGCCGCACTTCTTTACAATTAGGAGCCTCGGACAGCACGAAATCGAAAAGCACCTTAACCTGAGATTATGAGAACAGTCCCTGTTAATTTATGCATCAAGCGACGCTGTATGTTCAGACAATTGCAGAATATCCGTGAGTCACGGGGTCCTTGTGAGATGTTTAAGAGTCACGTCTATACTGAGTAAGTCTTTCATCTTGGTCACTCTACGACGCCCGTCTCATTGGAGTCGCAGAACGTGCGAACTTGGCAGGATGACGGCAAGACTACGTCCAATGCTTGCCCAGACGCTTTCGCGTCCCGTCGTCACCACCGCGAGCCGGAGCTATATTGCAGGTCGTCAAGTCCGCGAGTAGGGGAGGCGCACTCGTATTGGGCACACAAGACCCCCCGTCCAATACTACGTAAGTCAGGTCACCCCCTAATTGGGTAATTCCTAGCCCGGCCAATTTGAAAACAACAGCAGCTTGGTCAAACTGGCAATACCCAAATGCCCGACTTCATCGCCACGCACACACCGTCTGACGTTCTTGATCGGAGGCCATCTCCAACGTCTGGCGCTGCGACGTCCGCATCTGGTAGGGACATGAAGCAGACACCTTGCTATTTGAAGTACTCGTCCGTTACGATGCACCGGGTTCTCTTTGGCGAGACTGTAGCACAATAGGTTTGGAATTGTGTGGCACTAATGCCCACCCACATGCGTTGTGTTGGTTGTGTGATTTTCCAGCAATATGGCTTAGAGTCCTGATGTGTAAAATGGCCCAGGCAAACGCTTCAACAAACACAAGTTTAGATACACAACCTATATCAATTCAAGGACGCCGTTGCGAGCTAGTCCTGCGTTAGCCTCGAGCTGCAATACAGCTCTGAGGATATGAACATATATTATGGAGCTGGTAATATAATCATAGAGCTAACTAGGGAAATAAGAATATCCTGTTAGGAATAATGCGCTGGAGGAGTAGAGTTTACACTAGATAAACCTCAGGTACTAGCGCTATTTCTACAAACTTCACCCTATTTAAACCGCTTAAAATAAAGTTTTATATACTATATATAGCTATATCTTATAATATATAATATATATTAGATTTTACCTCTTAATTATATATTATAATTAAGAATCTTATAATACTAAAGAACTACTAAACTAAAAGTATATATTATAGTAATTTAATATATTTTAAATATTAAAATATCTATTAAAAATATTCTTCTTTTAATTTTAAAAAAAACTAATTAGTAGTTTACTTAATATAATACTTTTTAAATAGAAGTTAAAATTTTTAACTTATAGGATTATTTTAACTTTAAAGTAACTACTTATTAAAGTTTTTTTAGAACTTTTTGAAAAACTATTCTTAAGTAACTTTTTAAAAACTAGGAAGTTTTAATAAGTTTTTAAAATACTTAAGTTAAATATTCTTATAAATTCTACTATTATAAGAATAAACTATAAAGAAGATTAATAACTTCTAATAAATATTATTTTAGAAGTTTATATAAAAGATATTATAGATCTTACTAAGAAAAACCTAATAAGTTATATAACTTTCTATAATCTTTATATTTTAAAAATTTAAGAATATTAAAATAAGCATTTAAATTAATCTTATATAATAATTTAGATCTTTAGATATATAAATAAGGTATTTTAATATTAGTATTATAATATAGAAGAAGATATAATAATATAAACTACTTACTTTTATAATTACTTTAGTATTATAAATAATTTATACTTTTAAAATACTATTTTAATATATTATAAAATACTTTAATACTTTAGATTTAAATATCTATTATAAAAATAGTAATTAAAATATAATTTTAGAAGTAGTAAGATATTATATATAAAGTTTAAATAGTTAGTTATATTCTTATTATTATTAAAGTATTTTAGATTTATAATCTTATATTTTTATTAGTTTTTTTACTTATTAAGTCTTATTTATAAAGTTATATATTTATAATTTATAGCTATTCAGATTTTATATTTCTAAGTAAAGTTATTTTAATTATTTTAATAGTAATATTATATCTCTCTAAAGCTTTCTTATATAATAAGATTAATTATAATATTTTTAATATTCTAATAGAGATTCAAATTATTACTTTAAATACTTAGGGTAATAAAAATACTTTTAGGGTTTAGATAAACTTCTATACTTTCTGAAATATAAATTAAACTATCTTTTAATATATTATTACTATATATATCTTTAGTTAACTTATAAAAGCTAGGTATTAAGTATTTTAATTAAAAAGAAGATTCAGTAGTTATTTACTTTAAATCTAGACTTCTTAAGAAGAATTTAAAATTTTAAATAATAGTAACTATATAGCTAGCTTTCTAGCTAAAGTAGTTATAATATTATATAGTAAGTATACTATAAAGAGAGATTTTAGTAATACTTTCTTTAAAACTCTTTTATTTTTAATTTAAATACTTTAGTTTATATTTTTTAAAATATAGAATACTTTATAACTTTTGAAGAAATTTCTATACGAGATTATATTTAGTATAGTATAAGGTTTATATTTATTAAAAGCTATAGAAATACTAAGATCTTTATAATAATTAGTCAACATAAAAAAATTAAGTTATATTTATATAATATCGCTTTCTGTATTACTTTATTTATAAGCTTTATCTTTTTTAATAGTTATAAAAATAAGGTTATTAGTAGAATATTAGGTTAAATTATTTATTTTAACTATAGAAGAGTAATTATTCTGAAATTATAATTATTAATATTTAATATGGCTAGTAAGTCTTTAAATATTATACATCTCACAAGAGATTGATTATTTTAACTATATAGTTAGTATAGTATAAGCTTTCTCCTCGATATTACTACTACTAGAAATATATTATAGATATTATTTAAAATTTCTAAAAAGTAATAAATAGGTTTGGTATTAATAGTTGGGGTATTTTAATAGAAAGCCTTTAAACTATTTTATTTTAATTATATGAAATATATATATTACTAATAGTTACTTAAAATATAATAGTTATTAGTTAACTTAGAGGGTATATAAAGCTTATAGTGTTAGTAAGGTAAAATACAAGATCTACTATATAAAGTATAAGAGTACTTTGTATACTACCCCTAGGGAATATATTACTTTTAACTTTTATTCTTATTATTAAAACTATAGTAATTATATTTTCACTTTAATATTTATAAATAGAGCTACTAATTACTCTTAAGATTTTTATTTTATTACTTATATTAGAGTTATTATTATAGTAATATTTAAGAGTTTTATTACTTTCTTTAAGTCTTCGTATGATATTAATATTAAATCCTTTGAATATAATAATAAAATCTCTAAATATAAGAGTCTAAAGTATAACTTAACTTCTTAAAATATATATTTTAAGCTTTTTACTCTATATACCTAAAGTTAAAATAGGAGTATTAAGTATATATGATAAATAAATAATATAGTATATAGTCTAAATATAGGTTATTAAAAAGTATAATCTATTTAAACTAGAGTAAAATACTTCAATATCTATAAATAAAACAATTAGGCTTTATATAAGTTAGTATAGCTATATAGTAACCTTAGTGCTATATCTATTCTTATATAACCCCCTAGTAGTAGAACTACTAGAGATACTCTTAAATTCTAAGTGATATATTATTATAAATAAAATAGGGTAAATAGTATTCAAAATAATTCTTTAAGTGTTTGAATAAAAGAAATTATTTATTATAATAAACCTATTATAATTTATTATATATTTAACTATCTTTATAAGTATTAACAAGAGTATTTAGCTAGCCCTTTCTAAAATTAATAACTATTTCTTATTTTAATATATTAAAATAATCCCCTTATTTTGTTTTATTAGTATTTTCTTTTTCTTTACTTATATTAATATTTTCAATAGTTGTCTTCTGATACTTATAGGTAATATATTCATTAATATAGATCCTATATATTAAATTTCAAACGAAATAATATATATTAATTATAACTAATATTTCAACTATAAGATAAACCTACTAGAATTAAAAAAACAACTACTAAAGCTAAAGTATTGTATAATATTATAACTAATCTATTATTATATCTTAATCTAACTATTTAATTAAATAAATTTATTCTAATTTTTATTTAGTTTATTAATAAATTTAAAAAGATACTTTCTAATTCTAATTTAAAAAGTAGTAGAAAATTAGACATTAAAATTATATTAACTATCTTTTATCTTTATTTAAATATTAATAATTATAACTTTTTAATTTAAAATGCTTTTTCTTAGTTTCTTTAGGAAGCCTATTTTATTTGATATTTTTAACCTTTTTCATTTTAAATAACGTTATTAATAGCTACTATTTTCCCCTTATTCGTTTTACATTTAATATTCTTATTAACCTTAGTATTTGTATTTATAATTAAATTATTATTAATATTTCAGTGTAAGTTATTAAAGTTAATAGTTCTTGTCTATCTTCTTCTAATTTAAATAGTAAGTATTAGTATAAAGCTAAAGTATTTTATCTTACGATTTTTATTTATCTCTATTTTATTAAATTCTCTAACTTTTAAGAATACTTAATACTATTTCTACTATTTAAAGTTTTTAATATACTAAAAGTAAATAGTTTTATTAAAAAGTTAGCTTCTATTTTAAAAAAGTCTATTACTTCTAGTAGTTTAAAATATTCCTATAGTTATTTTAGAAAAGCTCTTATTTTTAAACTACTTTCTAAAAATAAAGAAGATAATTTAATTAGTAATTCTATAGCTAAAGATTAAGAAGAAAAGCTTAAATCTATTATAAATAAAGAAGAGGATAATAAGGATAATATTAATAAACTATTTAAACTTCTTAAGAAGTATATTAAAATAGTTTTAAAATTTATAAGGAAATCTATTTAAANATAAACTATTTAAACTTCTTAAGAAGTATATTAAAATAGTTTTAAAATTTATAAGGAAATCTATTTAAATCAGAAATCAGGAGACTTTATCTAAGATAAATAGCTTTAAATACTAACTTAAAAATATTAAATATTAACTAGTGAAATTTAATAAGAAGTCTACTATAAAAAGAATTCTTATAAAATCTATTCTATTTAAAAAAGGTAATTTAAATAAAACTACTAAGAAGTATAAAAATTATCTTCTTTAAATAAAAATAATTAGTAAGACTTAATTAATTTAAACTATTTTTGATACTATTTACTATTTAAATTCTATTCTTTTTTATAAAAGTTATTTTTATACTATTAGTATTAGAAGTAAAAATTTACTTTCTATTTATTATTATTAGTATGAGTTTAAGTTAAGAAGATATTATATTCT
>QAPG01000838.1:0-14036 GCA_004366825.1 Colletotrichum spinosum
ATAATAATAATAATATAATATTTATTCCTACTACCCCTATTATTCTTACTACTCTTACCCCTATTCTTCTATTACTTCTTCTTCTTATTCCTATTCCTATTTAAAAAAGAATTACTACTTTGAAGAAAAGAGTTGTTAAATTATTATATACTTCTTACATTTTTCTAATTAATAATAATAATAATATTAATAATTTTATATATCTTATTCCTTACTACTACTACTTCTATTTTATAGCTATTTAGAAGCCTACTAGCTATATCTTACTATTTCTTTTCTACTATAAAACTATTAATATATCTTTATTATTTCTTTTTCCCTATTTCTACTAATTATTTTAAATATTAGTAATAAGTATTCTTATTATACTACTATATATAATAAGGAGTATATTCTAATATATTTCTATCTTTCTTCTTATAAGCCGCTCCTATAGTTATAAAATATATTCTAATATCTCTTTAGACTACTTATATTACTACCCCTATAGTTCTTATTTTATACTATTTTTTTAATAATTATTTATCTAAAACTAATTCTTTCTCTACTACTTATAATATTAAAATAGGATACTTATATTATCATCCCTAGTATTCTCCTACTAATTATTAATATAAGAGGATCTTAAGAAAACTTAAATTACTATTTATAAAACCCTCTAGACTAAAGCTTTTCATATTAATAAGTTTAATATTAATTATAAAGCTAAAAATAAAGAAGTAGAATAACTAGTTTATAAATACTAGTTTATAGCTACTAAAACTATAGTTGCTACTACTTTATAGTATAACTACTTTTTAGAGAGAAGTATAAGAACTACTACTACTTTCTAGTAGGCCTAAGAAGTATAAACTCATATTATTAAAATATAGACTACTACTCTTATAAACCTCTAGACTATTTTTCTAGAGTAGTTTTTAACTTATTCTTATATTATAAGTATCTTTCTATCTTTCTAATACTTTTCTAATAACCCCCTACTTATTAATATTATTTTTTTAATATATTAATATTCTTAATTCGTATTCTCTAACCCCTAAAACCCCTAAATAGCTTAGTAATAATAATAACAATAAAAAGAATAGTAAAAACAGAAATAATAATAACAATAAGAGTAATAATAATAATACTAAATAATCTAATACCCCCTTATTCCCCCCTTAATACCCTATATATTTCTTCCCTCTAGGGATTAATTACTACCTTTAAGCCTTACTATATTTTTTTCTTCAGCCTTTAGGCTAATATAAACTTCCCAACCCTATTTTACTAATAATCTAAATATACTATTCTTTTTATAACTTATTAATAATCCTTAAGAAATTTTTTTTATATTCTAACCTTAATTCTAATAATATATTCTACTAAAGTTCTTATAAATTATCTTCTATTTTATATCCTTTCTACTTAACTAAATACTAATAGTTTCTTTATAGTTTTTTATAATCTACTATATAATTAATTTTATATATATTATCTCCTAGGTTTCTAATAGGGACTATTTAAAATACTAATAGATTACTTCTATATTTTTCTAATTATAATAAAAAGAAGATATTATAAATCCTATACTTCTTATTTAAATTAAATTTAAACACTTAACTCCTATTAACTATTTATATTATTCTAAATAGTTCTAAATATTTATTAAATAGCTTTTTAGCTAGTTGCTTTTATTAAATATTCTTAGTAGATAGTAATATATAATTACTAATTTTAAAGTCTAACTACTTTTTTCTCTTATTATACTATTTAATATATTTTTTATTTACTTCTTCTAGTAAGGTTTTTAGCTATTATTAATATAATTAGAAATATTTCACCTTTTTTTCTACTATAAGAACTATTTTAGGTTTAATACTTTCTAGAGAATTATTATAAGATCCTTTTAATAAATAACCTATTAAGATGTCTATTAATATAACCTTAGTAGTACTATAGATTAAAATATTATAAATAAATTTAATTATAAGTAACTACTTTACCTAATTATTTTAATTAAAGTTAATTACTACTTTTAAAAAGTATTCTATATTCTAATTTTATTATTCTATTTACTTATTAATCTATAGATAGTAAGCTATACTTAGTTTCTTCTTAATAGCTAGTAGGTAGGTAATAAAAACTTAAAATCTACTAGTAAATAGTAAATTTCTATTAGATATAATAGTTTAAAGAATTCTATACTTAAAGAAGATGTTATTTACTAAGAAGGCTACTAACTTATTTGCTATTAGAGACTCCCTTATTAGTAAGTAGAATGTATACTTTATAAATTAATTAATAACTACTAATATATTATTATAACCTTTCTTTAAAAATCTAATTAATTTAAGTAATTTAATAATAAAGTCTATATTAATATATTACCAAGAACTAATAGGTATTAGTAGAAACACTAATTCGCTATATAGGAAGTAGTATTAAGCTTTTAATTATTAGTATATTATATATTTTAATATATATTCTATAATATCCTTTCTTATAAACTTCTATTAGTATATCTATCCTAGCCTCTTAAGTACCTTAATAATACTTAAATACCCCCCTAGGGGTTTATTATAAAAAGCTATTAATAAGTCAACCTGAAGTTAATATCTATTTAGGATAATTAATTTATTTTAGAATCTTATTTTTCTTTTTTTCTTAATAGACTAACTATTATCTTTTTAGTATAATTCTTTTTTTTTCTTAATAGTAGTCTCTTTTTATACTTATTAGATTTCTTCTTCTAATATTCCTTTTAGTTTTTTTAGAATAATATCTTCTAGGTTTACTATTAGCTTTTAGTTTTAGAAAGATATTACTACTATCCTATTTAAGAATTAGCTTAAGAAGTCTTCTAAAAAAACATTTCTAGCTCTTTAGGTTTTTCTTTCTATAAGTTAATAGTTTAGTTATTTTAATAGGTTGTTTGTTAGGTTTTATTTCTCTAGTTAGTAGTTAATAATATAATTAAATAATAATATATTTTAAAAAAATCTCGCCTAATAGCTATTAAGTTAAAGTTTTACTACTAAGTACTAATAGTTTAAGTAATTAGTAATAAAAGTAACCTTTTACTATAAGTATAAAAAATAGTATTTCTATATAAATATTACCTTATAAATAGTTAGTAGTTCGGCTTCTAGTATACTATATCTTAATTCTATTCTTCTTAATTTTTATAAGAAGTAAACTAGTAGTTATTACTATTTTTTTTCTAGTTAGATAACTATTACTCCTATAGTAAAGTTAGAAGTATCTATCTTTATATAAATCAGAAGGGTTAGATTAAAGTATTATAAAATAAATACTTAAATAAACTTATCCTATAGATCTTTAAAATTTTAATTATCCTAAAAGTTATTATATCTTCTTTTTTTATTTACTTAGTTAGTTAATTAGTAAGTTTAATATATACTTTAGAGTAGTTCTAAATAAATCTCCTATAGAATTCTATAAACCTTAGGAAGATCTAGATCTCTCTAATACTAATAAGTAGTAGTTATTCTTTAATTATTAATATTCTCTCTTCTTCTATAGTAATATTCTTAAGAGAAATAATAAAACCTAAGAATTCAATTATTTATATATAAAACTTATATTTCTCTAAATTAGTATAAAGCTTTATAGTTAATAACTAGTTTAATATTTTTCTTATTATTTCTATATAATCTTTTTTAGTTTTAATAAATATTAGGATATTATTTAAATAGATAATATAGGTAATATCTATAAAGCCTACTAAAGTATTATTAATATATATTTAGAAAGTTATTAAGGTGTTAACTAAACTAAATAGTATTACATAATATTTAAAATATTTATATTAAATCTAAAATATTATTTTCTACTTATTTCCTAGCTATATATAGACTTAATAGTATTTATTTTTTAGATCTAGTTTAATAAATTATAAGGTTCCTCCTAAATAGTCTAAAACTTTACTAATAAGTAGTAGTAGTATATAGTTCTTAATAGTAATATTATTTAGACTTCTATAGTCTATATATAATTTTAACTTATTTCTTTTTTTTAGGATAAATAAGATTAGTATCCTTATAAAACTCTTTAATACCCTAATCTATTCTTTTTCAAAAACTAATATGAAATATTAATATAGTTCTTTTAATTCTTTTTCTTATAAGAAAGTAAATAGGACCTTATAGAAGCTCCTTACCTTCTTCTAGTTTTATTATATATATATAAATACCTTTTTCTACTAGAATACTAACCTTCTTTATATTAAAAATATAAACTTATTTTTAGTATTCTAGTAGTAATTAATTAAGATTAACCTTCTTTTTATTTAGATTTCTTATAAGTTATTCCTAAGTAGTTTATTACTCCCTTTCTACTGACATTAATATAGTTAAAATTACTAATATATATTTAGATTACTTTTTAGTTTTATTAATTACCTTAGCCCTATATATTAGTTTAAAGTTAGTAATAGCTAAAAAGTAGGTCTAACTTGGAATCTTCTATTTTAGGTTAGGTTTTACTTTTCTTTCCTAAGGGATCCTTAGGATTATATTATATTTACTAGTATTACTTATTTAGAATATATAAGACTTTATTTATATTATACTAAAGTTATCTATAATCTTTATAATTATAATCTATATTCTATATTTAAATATTATTCTTCTTTAGAAACTTAATATCTTTAGTTTTAAACTAATTTCTATAGGCTTAGTATTATATAGTATTTTTTAGTTTAAAATATTCTTATTAGCTTCTAGGTTAATAAGTATTTTTCTTTTCTTCTAACTTCTCTTTATATAGACTAATACTTCAACCTTAAAATATTAATAGGACTTTAAATCCTATAAGATATAAATACTATTAGTTTTTATCTTTAAAATATAACAAGGTTTTCTAGTATATTTAAGCTCCTTATAAGTATAATAAGTATCCTTACTATATTAATATAATATATAGTTTATTTTTTATAATTATAATATTTAGATAGCCCCTAGAGAGTAGCTATTTAGAACTATAAGGTTCTTTTTTCTTTAATCTTAGGCAAAAGAATAATTATAAGGGATAGTTCTTTTAACTAGTTCTTCCTACTTATTTCTTAAGTTAGGATAATTATCTATATAATAAATAGTCTATAGTTCTTCTACTTTAGAGTTCTAAAAATAAGTTCTACTAAAATAGATCTACTAAGGGATTACTTAACTATCTCTACCTTTTTAACTATATAATTTAGCTTTTAATATATAGTTAGTAGGTTTCTATTTATAATTATATATTTTAATTTAAGTAATAAGCAGTTAATAATATTAATAACTTAAAGCTTTTCTAATTAAATATTAAAGTATTCTACTTCGAGGGATTTATATATATTAATAAACTATTAGTAAGATTACCTAACTTTCTAGGAAATTATATCTAATTTAGTTATTATTATAATAGCTTAAGTATTATTATTATCTATACTAAACCTTAGCTACTCTTCTATTACTACTTAAGTAACTTATTTAATATTATTATTATAAGTAATAATAACTTATTTAATCTATCAATAAGATATAATACCTTCTAAATATAAGCCTATATATTAAACTTTATCCTTATTTATAGTAAAGTTATTTTGTACTAAATTAAACTATTCCTAAAGTTTGAATAAGAAGTTATTAAAATCTAATTAGTCATTTTTTTAATACTCAATAAGGGCTAATTATTTAATTAAAAAGTTTCTTCTTTATTTCTTAGGGTTAGATATAAGAATAGAAGACTTTCTAGTATTCCTTTCTTCTAGATTATCTCTCTTATATAAACTATTAACCTTTCTAATTTCTACTTCTTCTTTAACTTTTTTACTTCTTCTTTAATTAATTAGTCTAAATTAGTTTTAGAAAGATTATTATTATTCTAAAGGAATAACTATTCTTCTAGTTTATTAATACTACTACTAGTAATTATAAGAATTAGTTTTCCTATTAAGTTAAACTTAGACTCCTAAGTTATTTAAGTAGTAAGTTTCTAATATAATATTATTATAATCCTACTAGTTAGTACGCCTAAAAATAAATATAAATTTAAATATATTAAGCTAAATTTATATTAAGTAATAAGATTTCTTAATAGGTATATATTATACTATATAACTATTTAAACTTAATTATCCCCTTAGTTAACTATAACTCTATACTTATATTTAAACTTTATATTACCAGAATATCTATTATTCTAATGACTGAAGCTAGTATATAGGGGCCCTAGTAGCCCCTTAATACCCCCCTTCTCTATAGTAGCCTGATATTTTATAATAATAAAATAGCTAATTATATAGCTATATATACTTATATAATCCCTAGAAACTATTCTATAATAATTACCCCTAGTTAAAAAAAGAAACTATACCCTTATAATCCTACTTTCTATTTAATCTAAATTATTATATTCTAAGTAACTACTACTATCACTAATACTTATTATATTAT
This sequence comes from Colletotrichum spinosum, assembly GCA_004366825.1. Taxonomy (NCBI): domain Eukaryota; kingdom Fungi; phylum Ascomycota; class Sordariomycetes; order Glomerellales; family Glomerellaceae; genus Colletotrichum; species Colletotrichum spinosum. Next base: position 6,438 of record QAPG01000838.1, read on the forward strand.
TACTAATATAATCATTAGAAGTATTATTATTACTATAATTACTATAATCATCAGATGTATTACAATTACTAACGCTTACCTTATCAACATCACTTTCAAAAGTATTAGAAATATTATTATTAGAGTTTTTAGAGTTATATTCCCTATCAATAAAAGTAGGTCTCAGGCTATTATTATCGTCATTAGTATTATTATTATCATCATAATAAACCCAACTAAGTAGAAGATAGACACTAATACTACTAGTACTAATACTACTCTTATTTTACATAGAAGTATAACCTCTACTACCCTATATTTACATAAATCGCATAGAAGTATAACTACTATAAGTATTACGCATAATAGGTAGTATTAATAATATTAATTACTATAGCAGTTACTATAGCATTAATTATTATAGCAGTTACTATAGTTAACGAATAATAATATTATTATTATTACCCCACTTTTAAACTGAAATCTATATACTAATCTAGCTTATCTAATTAATCCAATTAGCAATCAGATAAAAATAATACAGTTAATAAGAAGAAGCTGAAGAAAGAGGTTATTATTAAGCCTGAGGCTCCTACCTCTCCAAACTAACTAAGGAAGGTTTTATAAACAAAACATATAAAGTAGTTACTACCTTCTTCAATAGAGTAGCTCTTGCCTCACAGCGCTTTTAATAAAAACAATACGATTTAGCTATAGCTTTATAATACATCACGGATAACTATAATAGCCTCATATTAAACAGGTTATAGCTATAGCTTTATTATTCAAACGGCATATCAGTTATACTACTATTTGTTATAAAATAAGTAGTAACAAGTGGTTAGTACTATCCTTTTAAGCTAGGCTAGCTGTTATTTTAATACCATAAGTAGCCAAAAGTATTTTTATTAAATGAATGTTGATACATAAGGAAAGAAGGCCCCTGCGTGTAACTACTATTTACAGGTTTTATAGTGATAGGACGGCTAATTATATAGCTATACACGCTTACGTAATCCCCAGAAACCATTCTATAACACTATAGGTTTAATATAAATATCAACTTTAAAAAGTTATTAATAATTATAAGAACTATAATTACTTTCATAAAAGTCTAAAGGGGCTAATTTTATATAAAAGTACTTTTATTATTCTCTCTAGCCTCTTCAAAATAATTATAGCTATTTTTAGCCTTAATATATTATTAGAAGATAAAGCCGTTAGTAGAACTAAAAAGAACTTTAAAGTAATAAAGAAGAATCTAATGCCTAAGAGTAAGGTATTTAAAGATAACTCTAAATACTTCAAATATTTCTTAGAAGTAACCTATTAGATACTATTTGAAAAAGTATATATATTAAACTCTATTATAGAAGTCGTTATTAGCTAATAGTAGGGAAAGGTATAACTTAAAATTAAAGATATTATACTATATACTATTAGTATAACCTTATTATGATTTAAAGACCTAAAGTAACTATAGTTATAGTTATTAGCATAAGGTAGATTGGGATATGGGCCCTAGCTGGAAGCTAAATGTTCTCTATGTGAAGCTAAAGACTTATAATAAATAGGTATAAATAAGGTATTAGTATATTATCTTAAGTATAAGATAAGCTTTTATCTTAATTCTAATTAAACTAAGTATAATATTAATAAGGACAGTAATACTATTAGATATATTAATAATATAAATATTACTTATTTAGTAGAGTTTAGTAAAACCTTAATAAGATTAAGTATTAATAAGACTTATAGTATAGTAATTCTACTTAATATAATCTCTTTAAAGTCAACTTAAACTAAATAGATTAATAGAATTAAAAAGGTTATATTTAATCTTTCTAATAGTTTAATTAATACTTTTAGAAGAATTCGCAAGATCTTCTATTTGAAAAAAGATAGTATTTATATTTTCTAATCTTACTAACTTACTTTTAATAGTAGTAAAGCATTAGAAGTTATTATAAATATTATATATTATAGAAAAGTAAAATTATTTAAGATTAAATTAGAATAACTTATATTTATTATAATATCTAAGTTTATAATAGTTTTATTATTATTTTATAATATTCACTACTTTGAGTATTATGAATAACTTCTAAATAATAAGACTTCTAATAGTAGGATTACATAAAGATATACTAATAAGACTATATAATATACCTAGTAACTAGCTAGCTATAGCTACTAATATATTAGAAAGAGCTTTAAGCCGAAAGATTATAATATAAATCCTTTAAATAATAGTCTATATAATAATATAAACCTTATTTATATATCTAAATCTTTCCTAATTAAGGCTTTTAGCTATATTTTTATAATTCTATTACTTCTAGTTAATTCTTTAAATAATTAGTACAAGTAAGAATATCAAGTAGTAACTATTCTTATAAAGAATAGCTACCTTATAGGTATAAACTTAATATAAGGCTTAATAAAATTTAACAATTAATATTAAATTTAGTAGAAGTGAATAATAAGACTACTAATATTATACTATACTATCGCTAGAATTAAATAGATAAAATAGTAATAATAATAAAATAATAACTCCTAGAGAAGATATTTCTAAAGAAAGATACTTCTTATATATTACTTAAGACGACTTAAAGCTTAGGATTAATATAAGCTTTTATTTATAATATATTAGAAAGGTTAAAATAGAGAGTTTATAAGAAGGCTTTATATAAAATACATTTCAAGGAAGGGAAAGAAGATATTAATTTCTATTATAACTCATAAGTCTAAATAGTTATTATTTTCTTGGTAATTAATATTTAGATTTAATAAGTAATTCTAATTATTATTTCTATTACTATTCCTATTAATATTAAACTCAGTAAGTATTATAAATAAGATATTTAAAATTATAAAGTTTTAAATAGTAATATACTAAGAATGAATATAGAAGTAATAAGAGGTTTATAAAGAGTAGACTATAGCATTTATTTAATAACTAGCTGAATTATTAATAGTATTTAAACTACTTAAAGATTAGGAAAAGCTATTTGTATATACTTATAGAATAGTAAGGGAAGATTCATAGTTAAATAAATTAATAATTAGATTATAGCTATTAAGGATAGTAATTAAATCTGACTAAATAGTATAGTTAATTAATAGATTTAATAGGTATTTATAAACTTAGCATCTTGACTCTAAATAGAAGAGAGACTTATAAGGCTAGCCTCAAGTATAACTCTATTTAAGCTAATTTTATTATATTTATTTATTAATAATATATTAACCTCCCGCTTGACGTAGTAGTTTAACGTCTAGCTGGCTCTTACTATTATAATAAGAGCAGTAGGTTCGAATCTTACGGCAAGCAAGTGCGACTAGTAGCTATATACCTTCTAATTACATAAACTATATAGTAACTACTACTAGCTATTAGCTCCTACTATTAGTTATTAATAGCTAGTAACTATTAATAGGTATTACTAGCTAGCTAGTATTAGTATTATATAACTATAATCCTTTAAAGAAGTAATTATAATAAATATAGGCTTATATATACTTTCCGTATTTATTAGTAATCATATTAACTAACTACATTATTTCTACTTAAGGTTTCCTCCATTTAAATAGTTCCTTAGAACTAGTATTATCTATAGAATATATAAAACAAAAGCTACCTATAGGGTGCAACTACTTTTAAAGGGACCCCGAGAGGTATATGACTTTAAATAGATCAGAGACTTTTAATACAACTACTAATAATATATTAACCTAGAGATATAAGATAAATTATATACGTAGAAACTTAAAGAAGTATAATAAGGAGAATATTAATTACCTATATAGGATTATACTAAATAATTAGTATTATATTAAAATCTAAATATATTTAGTTTTAAATAGAATAAAAGAAAAGCTTTTGTCTACTTCTACTAATTATACTTAGGTTTAAAAAAGGAAATAGAAAGATTTAAAATCTTAATATTAAAAACTAGAGATATTATAATAAATATTAAAGAAGTATAGAAATTCTAGTAGTATTATATTAATAACTTAATATAAGATAGAAGATATAATTATTTATATATAGGTTTATAGTTTTTCTAATTATTCTTATTCTTATAGATAATAAGATAAATAAGGCTATTAATTCTATTAATATTAAGTAGTTAGTAATAAGATATTAATAAGTTAAATAATATTATATTTATCTTAAGTAAGAAAATTATATATATATTAATTATATTATAAATTATAAAAGTATACTTCTTATATAATAAGATAAGATATAAAATTATATATTATAAGAATAAGATGAATATAAATATAATGCTAATAGTTACCTAAAAGTAAAATATTATAAAGTCTTACACTTTAATTTAAACTATAAATACTAATCCTTATATTAAGGAAATCTAGAAGAATAAATAAATATAGAAATAGAATTAATAGGTTGTATACTAACTAAAGAATTAATCTTTATAGGGAAAATAACTAAAAGCTTAGTAATTATTCTCTAAAACATTAAAGAGATAGAAGTAACAGTAAATATAGATTTATTTCTATAAATAAACTTTATTAGTAAATAGTTAGTTATATTACTAAGATTAGTCTTAGTTAAAATAACTATATCTATTTTAAAAAGATTTAATAGTTTAATATAAGAAATAGAAAAATTATATCAATTTATATTCTTTTTATGGATTTAAATAGTTATTTATAGAAGTTATACTAGCTATTTACTAACACTTACTAATTAGATAAATATATAGATTTCTTATTAAAATAGTATTCTATAGATTAGGAAAGTATTATAATAGATATTTAGATAAATACTTAATATTATAAATAGATATCTATTATTAAACTAGACATATTTACTTAAAGAATTATTAAGAATAATAAGACTATTTATATACTATATATTAATTAGATAAGAAGAGATTTCAAAATGTATATAGAAATATTTAGAGATAGAAATGAATTTATTATTACTATAGATATATCTAAAGAGCTTATAAATAAGTAGGGAGTATTTAATAAAATTATAATAATATTAATCTTAATTTTTAAAGATATTAAATATATTATTAGTTTAAGTTTAGAAAAAAAGCCGCCTCATATATTTATATATCTACTTAGAAAGAAGCAATTAGAAGAATTAAAAATATATATTATAGAAAACCTTATGAATAGATATATATAGCTATCTATAAGTAAAATAGGTATATCAATTTCTTTATACTAAAATAAATAGTTCTTTAGAATTCTATATTAATTATAAGGGTTTTAATAGGTTTATAACTAAAATTTATATAAGGATATACTAATAGGACTACGCAGTATGCCTAGCAACTAGCTAGCCACAGCCGCTAAAGTACTAGAAAGAGTTTTTAGCTAAAAGATTATAATTTAGATTTTTTAAGTAATAGTTTATATAATAATATAAACCCTATTTATATATTTGAACCTTTTTTAGTTAAAACCTTTAGTTATACTCTTATAATTCTATTACTTCTATTTAATTTTTTAAGTAACTAATATAAATAAGGATATTAAGTAGTAACTATTTCAATAGAGAATACCCACCCTATAGGCGTAAACCTAATATAAATCTTAATAAATTTTAACAATTAATACTTAACTTAGTAGAAACATATAGTAAAACCACTAGTATTATACTATATTATTATTAGGAATTAGGTAAGTAAAATAATAATAATGAGGGGATAGTAACCTTAAGGGAAGATATTTCTAAAAGGAAATACTTTTTATATACTACTTAAAATGAATTAGAATTTAGTATTAATATAAGCTTTTATTAATAATATGCTAAAGAGGTTAAAAAGGGATACTTATTAGATAACTTTATATAGGATATATCTTAAGGAAGGAAATGTCTACTTTTTAATATAAGAAGAAGAAATAAGACGATTTCTATTATACCCTTTAGGTCTAAATAGTTACTAAGCCTTTAATAATTAATATTTAGATTTAATAGGTAATTCTAAGTATTATTATAATTACTATTCCTATCTAAATTAGATCTAATAAGTATTATAAGTAGGATATTTAAAACCATATAGTTCTAGATAGTAATATATTAAAAATAAATATAGAAGTAGTAAGAGGTTTATAAGGAGTAGACTATAGCTTTTATCTAATAGCTATCTGAATAATTAATAGTATTTAAACTACTTAAAAACTAGGAAAGGTTATTTTTATATAACTATAGAATAATAAGAGAAGAATTTATAGTTAAATAAGTTAATAATTAGATTATAATTATTAAAAATAGCTATTAAATTTAACTAAATAGTATAATTAACTAGTAGATCTAATAAGTATTTATAAAACTAGTATTCTAACTTTAGATAGAATAGAAAAACTATAAAACTAGCTTAGAAGACGACTTTATTTAAACTAATTTTATTATATTTATTTATTAATAATATATTAACCTAGAAATATAAGACAAATTATATAGATAGAAGTTTAAAGAAATATAATAGGAAAAGTACTAGTTACTTATATAATATTATACTAAATAGTTAGTATTATATTAGAACCTAAGTATATTTAGATTTAAATAGAATAAGAAAGAAACTTTTATCTACTTCTACTAACTATACTTAAGCTTAGAAAAAGAAATAGAAATACTTAAAGTTTTAATCTTAAAAACTAGAAATATTATAATAGAAGCTAAAAAACTATAGGAATTCTAATAGTATTATATTAATAAACTAATATAAGATAGAAAATATAAGTATTTATATATAGACCTATAATCTTTCTAATTATTCTTATTCTTATAAATAGTAAGATAATTAGAATTATTAATTCTATTAATACTAAATAGTTAGTAATAAGATACTAGTAGCTTGGGTAATACTATACTTATTCTAACCTAGAGAACTATATATATATTAACTATTCTATAGATTATAGAAGTATACTTCTTATATAATAAGATAGGATATAGAGCTATAAATTATAAGAATAAAATAAGTATAAATATAATACTAATAGCTACTTAAAAGTAGAATACTATAAGGTTTTAAGTTTTAGTTTAAGTTATTAATATTAATTTCTATATAAAAGAAANGATATAGAGCTATAAATTATAAGAATAAAATAAGTATAAATATAATACTAATAGCTACTTAAAAGTAGAATACTATAAGGTTTTAAGTTTTAGTTTAAGTTATTAATATTAATTTCTATATAAAAGAAATCTAAAGAAATAAATAGGTATAGAAATAGGACTAATAATTCTTATACTAATTAAAGAGTTAGTCCCTATAGAAAAAATAACTAAAAGCTTAGTAATTATTCTCTAGGGTATTAAAGAGATAGAAGTAATAGTAAATATAGACTTATATTTATAAGTAGACCTTATTAATAAGTAGCTAGCTATATTACTAAGATTAGTTTTAATTAAAATAATTATATTTATTTTAGAAAGATTTAATAGTTTAATATTAGAGTTAGAGAAATTATACTAGCTAATATTTTTCCTTATAAACTTAAATAACTATTTATAGAAAGTATACTAGCTATTTACTAATACTTATTAATTAGAAAGATATATAGACTTCTTATTAAAATAGTATTTTATAAGTTAAAAGAATATTATAATAGATATCTAGATAA
>QAPG01000839.1:0-13916 GCA_004366825.1 Colletotrichum spinosum
AAATATTAAAATTATAATAAATATTTAAATAGAATATTTATAGTTAGTAGTAATTAAATATCTTAAGATATTTGAATTATACGTAGCTATAAGGGTGTAAAAGTATAAGGTTATTATAAAAAGAATTATTAGTTATTTATATTGAAAAAATTAATATAAAGTGGGTATATTAGCTATTATAACTATATCAGGCTACTATAGAAAAGGAAGGCACTAGGAAGCTACTAAGGTCTCTATATACTAGCTTCAGCTACTAGAATAATAGATATTCTAATAATATAAAGTTTAAATATAAGTATAAAGCTATAGTTAAATAAAGGAAAAGCTAAGTTTAAATAGTTATATAATATAATATATACCTATTAAGAGATTTTATTATTTAGTATAAACCTAGCTTAATATATTTAAACTTCTATCTACCTTTAAGTATACTAACTAGTAGGATTATAATAGTATTATATTAGAAACCTACTATCTAAATAATGTAAGAGTTTAGATTTAACTTAATAGGAGAACTAATTCTTATAACTACTAGTAGTAGTATTAATAAATTAGAAGAATAACCACTTCTTTAGAATAATAGTAACTTTTTTGAAATTAATTTAGACTAATTAATTAAAAAAAAGTAAAGAAGTTAAAAAAGAAAAAGAAGTTAGAAAAATTAATAGTATTATATAAAAAGGATAATCTAGAGGAGGGGAGTACTAGAAGGTTTTCTACTCTTATATCTAACCTTAAGAAATAAAGAAGAAACTTTTTAGTAAAATAATTAGCTTCTATTAAATATTAAAAGGGTAGTTAGTTAGACTTTAATAACTTCTTATTTAAATTGTAAAAATAATTCAACTTAATAGAAGATAATTTTATTATAAATAAGAATATAGCTTAATATACAAATTTATACCTAGAGGGTATTATATCTTATTAATAGATTAAATAGATTATTATTACTTATAATAACAATATTAAGTAAGTTATTTAAATAGTAATAGAAGAATAACTAAAGTCTAGTATAAATAATAATAATACCTAAGTTATTATAATAGTAGCTAAATTAGATATAATTTACTAAAAGGTTGAATAATTCTATTAATAGTTTATTAATATATATAAGTTTCTTAAAGTAAAGTATTCTAATATCTAACTAGAAAAGTTCTAAATTATTAATATTATTAACTACTTATTACTTGAATTAAGATATATAATTATAAATACAAACCTATTAATTATATATCAAAAGCTAAATTATATAACTAAAAGAATAGAAATAGTTAAATAATCCCTAGATAAATCTATCCTAATAGAACCTACTTTTAGAATACTAAAATAGAAGAGCTATAGACTATTAGTTATATAGATAATCATTCTAACTTAAGAGATAAATAGGGAGAACTAATTAAAAGAACTATCTCTTATAATTACTCTTTTACTTAAGATTAAATAAAAAGGAACTTTATAGCCCTAAATAATTATTCTCTAGAAGCTATTTAAATACTATAATTATAAAAAGATAAACTATATATCATACTAGTATAGTAAGAATACTTATTACACCTATAAAAAACTTAAGTATATTAGAAAACCCTATTATATCTTAGAAATAAAAGCTAATAGTATTTATATCCTATAAGATCTAAAGTCTTACTAATACTGTAAAGCTAAAGTATTAATATATATAAAGAGAAATTAGAAGAAGAAAAAAGTACTTATTAATTTAAAAGTTGATAAGAATATCTTAAACTAAAAAATATTATATAATATTAAGCCTATAGAAGTTAGCTTAAAACTAAAAATATCAGGCTTCTAAAGAAGAATAGTATTTAAATATAAAATACATATTATAATTATAAAGATTACAGATAACTTTAATATAACATAAATAAAATCTTATATATTCCAAATAAGTAATACTAATAAATATAATATAATCCTAAAGATCCCCTAAAGAAGAAAGGTAAGATTTAACTTAGAATAGAAAACTCTAGATTAGACTTATCCCTTAACTATTACTAACTTTAAATTAGTATATAAAGCTAAAGTAATCAATAAGACTAAGAAGTAATCTAAGTATATATTAGTAATCTTAGCTATATTAATATTAAGAAAGGAAGAATAGTAAGCCGCCTAATAACAACTTATAAGAAATTTAAATAAAAAGAAGATTAATCTTAATTAATTACTATTAGAATATTAAAAATAAACTTATTTTTTTAATATAAAAAGAACTAGTATTCCTATAGAAGAGGATGCTTATATATATACAATAGAACTAGAAACAATAAGAAGTTTCTATAAAACTCTATCTATTCTTTTATAGAAAAAGAATTAGAAGAACTATATTAATACTTTATATTAACTCTTAAAAAGAATAAATCAGAATATTAAAAAGTCCTATAAGAATACTAATCCTATTTATTCTAAATAAAAAGATAAGTTAAAATTATCTATAGATTATAGAAGCTTAAACAATATTACTATTAAAAACTATATACTACTACTATTTATTAGTAAGGTTTTAAATTATTTAAGAAGAGCCTTATAGTTTATTAAACTAGATCTAAAAAAATGTACTATTAGATCTATATATAACTAGAAGATGAATAAAAGATAGTATTTTAAACTTAATAAAAGCATTTTAAATATTATATAATACTATTTAATTTAATTAATACTCTAGCAACCTTTTAAGTATGTATTAATAATACCCTAATAAGCCTTATAGATATTACTTATGTTATCTATTTGGATAATATCTTAATATTTATTAAAATTAAAAAAGATTATATAGAAATAGTAAGAGAAGTATTAAACTAGTTATTAACTATAAAGCTTTATATTTACCTAGAAAAATATAAGTTTCATATATAAATAATTAAATTCTTAAGTTTTATTATTTCTTTTAAGGATATTACTATAGAAAAAGAAAGAATATTAGTAATTAAAAAGTAGCTACTACTTATTAGTATTAGAAAGATTTAAATCTTCCTAGGATTTATAAAATTCTATAGGAGATTTATTTAAACTTATTTTAAAATATATATTAAACTTACTAATTAACTATTTAAGTAAATAAAAGAAGAAAATATAATAACTTTTAAAATAATTAAAGCTTTTAAAGATCTATAAGATAAATTTACTTAAATACTTATTCTATAATATTTTAATCTAGTCTTTCTAATTTATATAAAAATAGATACTTCTAATTTTACTATAAGAATAATAATTATCCAACTAGAAGAAGGATAGTAGTAACTACTAGTTTACTTCTTATAAAAATTAAAAAAAAGTAGAATTAAAATATAATATACTAGAAGTTGAACTACTAGTTATTTATAAAGTAGTATTTATATAGAAATACTACTTTTTATACTTATAATAAAAAATATTCTTTATTATTAATCATTTAAACTACTAATATTTAATAATAAAACTTTAATTTAATAGCTATTAGATAAAACTCCTTTAAGATATATTATTATTTAATTATATTATTAACTATTAGCTAGAAAAGTAAAACCTAGTAGATAGTCTATTAAAATAACTAGATTATTAACCTATAGAAAGAGAAATTTAAAAAGCTAGAAATACTTTTTTAAAAGACTTCTTAAGCTAATTCTCAGATAGAATAATAGTAATATCCCTCTAGAACTAAGAATTAATAGCAAATTTAGAAGATATTATTCTAGAAAGATTAAAAGAAATATTAGAAAAAGAGATCTAATAAGTATAAAAAAAGACTACTATTAAAAGAAGAAAAGAGTTATACTAAAGAAGTAATAATTGATCTATTAATAAAAAAAGAGGAATAAAGTTTTAAAATAAGCTAGTTATTTTAAATAAATATTAACTTTAGGTTAACCTACTAACAACTTTCTATAATAAACCCCTAGAAGAATATCTAGATATTACTAAAATACTTAAAAAGCTAAGATAAATATATTAATAGAAGTTTATAAGAAAGAATGTTATAGAATATATATTAAGATATATAATATACTAGTAATTAAAACCTCAATACTACCTTCTATATAGTAAATTAATATTTCTACTAATACCTACTAGCCTATAATAATATATTAATATAAACTTTATTACTAAATTACTTAAATTAATTAAATGTTTAAAAAAAGTTATAATAATATATTAATAGTTATTTTATTATTTTACAAAGAATATATTCTACTTATTAATAAGAGAATCCTTAATAGTAGATTAACTAGCAGCCCTCTTAGTAAATAATATCCTCCTTAAGTATAAAGTCTTTCAAACTATTATATCCAATAGAAGTTTACTATTTACTAGTAGATTTTAGATTCTTATTACCTACCTACTAGTTACTAAAAAGAAACTAAATATAGCTTACTATCTATAGACTAATAGGTAAATAGAATAATAAAATTAGAATATAGAATACTTCTTAAAAATAATAGTGAACTTTAACTAAAATAATTAAACAAAATAGTTACCTATAGCTAAATTTATTTATAATACCTCAATTTATAATACTATTAGAATTACACTAGTAGACATCTTAATAAAGTATTCACTAAGGGGATTTTATAATAATTCTCTAGAAGGTATTAAATTTAAAATAGTCTTTATAGCAAAAGAAAAAGTAGGATACTTCTAGTTATATTAATAGCAGCTAAAAGTTCTACTAGAAGAAGTAAATAAAAAATATACTAAATAGTATAATAAGAAAAGAAGATAGTTAAGTCTTAAAGTTAATAATTATATATTACTATCTATTAAGAATATTTAATAAAAACACCAAACTAAAAAGCTATTTAGCAAATTCTTAGAATTATTTAGAATAATATAAATAATTAATAAGAATTAAGTATTTAAACTCAACTTAAATAAGAAGTATAGGATTTATAATATCTTCTTTTTATTACAATTAGAAAAGTATAGAAGTAATCTACTAACGCTTTAAGTAGTTCCTATTAAAAACCTAAGAGATAATATATATAAAGTTAACTATATAGCAGACTATAAAAAATTACAAAGAAACTATTAATATTTAGTTAAACAGAAAGAATATAAAATAGAAGAAAGTTTATAAGAACTTTAATAGAATATGTTATTAGAACTAAGATTAAAATATAAAGAAGATCTCCTAAAAATTACTAGTAAGTTATAAGAAGAATAATATATTTAAATTGTTAATAAAATCAGGCTGAGAAGCTTATATTAACCCAAAAGCTAACGAAAAAACATAATAGAAACTTAAAATAACAATTAATCTCTAAAGAGAAGAAATATATAAAATATTAAGAAGAAACCAGGGAGGCACTAAATTACTTAATATTATTATTATTACCCTCCTCATTATTATTATTTCTATTTCTACCATCCTCTTTATTATCATTATTATTATTAGACTACTTAGAAGCCTTAGGAGTTAGAAAACATCAATTAAAAATATCAGTATATTAAAAAAATAATATTAAGAAGTAGGAGGTAACTAGAAAGATATTACAAGGATAGAAGGATACTTATAATATAAGAATAAGTTGAAAACTATTCTAGAAAAATAGTTTAAAAGCCTAGGAGAATAGTAGTCTATACTTTAATAATATAAGTTTATACTTCTTAAGCCTACTAGAGGGTAGTAATAGTCCTAATATTCCTCTCTAAGAGGTAATTATACTATAAAATAGTAGTAGCTATAGCTTTAGTAGCTTTAAGCTAGTACCTATAGACTAATTATTCTATTTCTTTATCCTCAGCCTTATATTTAATATTAGATTTATTAATATAAGAGGCTTTAGCCTAGAAAGCCTTATAAATAGCAACCTAAGCCTTCTTAAAATCCTCCTATACTAATAATTAATAGGAAAGCACTAGAGACAACAATATAAATATCCTACCTTAGTATTACAAGTAGTAGAAAAGAGGTTAACTTTAAATACAAAATCATCAAAAAGATAATATAAAATAAAAACTATAGAAGTAATAATATAAATAATTTAAAGAGATATTAAAATATACTTTATAATTATAGAAGCAGCTTATAAGAAGAAAGAAAGAAATATATTAAAATATACTTTTTATTATATATAGTAGTATAATAAGAATACTTATTACTAATATTTAAAATAATTAGTAGAAATAGGGAAAAAGAAAGTAGTAAAAATATATTAATAGTCTTATAATAAAAGGAGAATAATAAGATATAGCTAATTAGCTTTTAAGTAGCTATAAAGTAGAAGTAGTAGTAGTAGGAGATAGGGTATATAAGGTTATTACTATTATCCTTATTATTAATTAGAAGGGTATAAGAAGTATATAATAACTTAATAGCTTCTTTTTTTAGAATAGTAGCTTTTTTTTAAATAGGAATAAGAATAGGGGGAAGAAGTAGTAAAGAAGTAGGAGTAGGAATACTAGGAATAATAAGAGTAGTAGGAATAAACATTATATTATTATTATTATTATTATTATTTTTAATAATTTAAAAATAAAATTATTAATAAAAGAAAAGATAAGGACAACTTATATATAAGATTTAAAATTCAAGTAATAAACAAAGCCCTCTTTTAATTAAAAATAATTAAAACGTTTCTTTAGAATAGAAGATAATAAAATTAATAATAAAAAGATTACCTATAGGTTACTAAGAAGAGATAATAAGAGCAATAAAGAGAATAATATTAATCTCTAGAACTAGAAGAATTATAAAACATATACCACTCCAGTCCAACTAGTAAAAATAGTATTCTATAGAATAAATAAGAATAAGAAACCTATAAATTACTACTAAGAAAAACCTAATATAACTTCTATAAGAATTAAGATACTATAATTATAATAAATATAAAATCCCTATAACTAAGAATAAGAAAAAAACCCTTCTAGTATTTCTATAGTTAAAGAAAACTAACTACCTTATATAGAAACTCTAAATTAATTAGAATATAACTATAATTAGAATATATCTTAAGAAGTTAATATTAACTAAGATCTAATATTAAGAAGCTAAAATATAAAACCTAGAATAAATACCTAAACCCTGACTAAAGGAGAATACTAGAAGGAGAATAAAATACTACTATCTTATACTAATCTCCTAATAGTTAAATCCTAAAGATAAAACTTCTAAAAAGGAGGATTATATCAAACTACTATAGAAAAAAGAAGTACTAAGAAGCTACTAGAATTTCTATATACTAGCTTTAACCACTAGAATAATAGATATTCTAATAATATAAAGTTTAAATATAAATATAAAACTATAGTTAAATAAAGAGAAAACTAAATTTGAATAATTATATAATATAATATACACCTATTAAGAAATCCTATTACTTAATATAAACCCAGCCTAATAAGCTATAAAAAGTTTAGCTTTAAATTAACTAGAAGCTAGCTATAGTAATTAATAGAAAGCTAGAAAGACTAAAGTTATACTTTAGAAGGTAATATATCTACTAATAATTATAATAGAAAGTAAGCTATCAGCCCTTCCCAATCTTTTTAATAATAAATAACTAATAATTCTTTTTATAATATTTCATACCTTTACACCTTTATACCTTCATACTGTTATAATTATATATAATTAAAATATCTTAAAATATTTAATAACTACTAATTATAAATATTCTATTTAAATATTTATTATAACTTTAGTGTCTATAATTATAATATCTTTTAGATTAAATCCTACTTCCTCCTAAGATAAAACCTTAGACTATTAATATAAAAGTTCTCTATTATTAATATAAGCTAACTTATAATCTCTATATAAGTATAATAAGACTTACCTTATTCTTATTAATAAACAATCTTAATATATCAAGTATAATCAATATATAAATATTATTTATATAAATATAGGTATTCTTAATATAATTAGATACCTTCAAACCTGTATAATTATATTAGTATAATATTTTAAAACATCTAATAACTAATATTATAATAATATTTCAATATTGAAATATTATCTAATTAATACCTAGTATTTAATATTATGAGCTTAATATGATAGGTTATAAATTAGCTAAATCATATTGTTTCAAATATCGATAAGGTACTTATTAAGTATAATATTTAGGATAATTTCATTAAAACGTATTCTAATAAAGTAATAATTGTATTATAATAATCATAATTAGAAATATTTATATTTAATATATAGGACTTTTTCATAAATAGCTATATAAATTTCAAAAAGAGTTCAATTCTATTATTAAAATACAGAAGAATAAAAAATTATAGAATGCCTAGCTTTTAATATTCTATTCGTTTCATCTTTAAGAAGTTTAATAAAATTCTTAATCTTATAATCTTAGCAATTACTTTTATCTATACATATTAAACCTTAGTTTTAATAAGACTCTCCCTATATAGATCACTACTATAAAGCTTTCTACTACTATAAGGTTAAATATTAGAACTAGAAGTATAATCATTTATAATAATAAGTAATTTTACTACTATTTTAACTAGTTATAAGCTAGTATTAATATAAATATCATTATTAGGTAAGGTTTATAGTTAAATCTATATATAAGCTAAAGAGTTTAGATACCATTCTAAGTATAAAGCAAAAGTAACTAATTAATAATGTTTACCTATAACTCCTATAATTAAAACTATTAATTTATAAATTTAAAATCTTAGTAAAACTATTCTAAAAGCTATAAGGAATAAGCAGCCTATAGATATTCAAAAGATAATTATCTAGTTATTGTATGAGCTATTATATTAAGCCAAAACTCTTGGAAATTAAATGTTAATTAAATAGTATCTTAATATTAATGTATTATTATAATACTAATTATTAGATATCTTAGAGTATTATGATTATATAATTATAACAACTTTAAAAGCCATTGAACTATATTAAAAATATTTATATTTATATAAGTATCGTTTATATATTAATTATATTTAATTACTATATTAAAACTATTTACCTATAAGAATATACTAAATCTTATTATACTTATATAGAAATATAAGTTAGCTTATATTAATAGTAGAGAACGTTTATATTAATAGTATAATGTTTTATCTTAGAGATATATAGGATTTGATCTCGAATATATTAAAATTGTAGATATTAAGATTGTAATAAACATCCAAACAAAATACTTATAGTTAGTAGTAAATGAGTACCTCGAAATATTTAAATTATATATAGCTATAAGGGTGTAAAGGCGTAAGGTTAATATAAAGGAAGTTATTAGTTATTTATTATCTATAAAAAATTCATGTAGAGTAGATATACTAGCTATTATAATTATAAGAGGTTTAGTTTTGGATTAACTAGGAACTAGTTATAGTAATTAGCTAGAGAGTAGGAAGGCTAAAGTTATATTTTAAGAGGTAATATATCTACTAATAGTTATAGTAGAAAGCGAACTATTAGCCCTTCCTATAAATTAATTATATATAACTAAATTAAACTTAATTTAACTAATATAACATAGATTCCTATATAGATAAATAACTTATTCTACCACTTAATAATACTATAGATTATTAGTATCTAATCTTCTATCAAAAAACTAATACTATTAATTTAAAATTCTTTAAAGATATCTACTAACGTCTTTATACTTATAGCATTTAATTTACTTATTTCGCCTCTTTAAATACTTAAGCTATTCTGAACCTTATTAAAATTGATTGTTTTAAGATTAGTAAAAATACTTTTGAAACTAAAATCTTTAACTATCCTATAAACTATTTTAGTTAAATCTAATGTTTTCTCATTATATCAAAGTAGCTTTAGAAGTTTTCTAGTTAATTTTGATAAGCTTAGAGAATTTATAATAAAGGTTTCAAGTCGTTTTTTAATAGTCTGAGAAACACTTTATACATAATAATATATATAGGTTCTTAGTTAGATAGCTCTAAATCTCTTTAAGTTTAAGCTTATATCTAGAAGTAATTAATAGTAATTAGTTAGAACGTAATCCTATTAAGTGATCTTCTTTTAATAAATACCTTAATATAAAAACTCTTAACCCCTCATTAAAATTATAACTAGTAATTAAGTCTATAAACCTATATATAATTAAAAGAATCTCCTTAACTTCAACTTAAGTTATCTTACTTAGTATAACTAAAGCTTTAGTTTTTTTAAAATGCAAAGTATAATATATATATATTTCCTTGACCGTATTAACTTTAAACTTACAAAATAAGCCTACTAATACTTTAAACTTATTGAAGAAATTGGAAATATTATTACTCATAAACTTAACAACTCTTTCAAATTAGAAAAACATAGAAACTACAATAAACTTAGCTTGAAATATTTTCACCAGTATTAAATAATTATAGTTGAAATATAGTTTGTTAGTAGACTTATTAAGATATTTCTAGATGTATTACTATTTGTTAATAAGACTTTAACTTACAATCCTAGAAATAAGTTAGTAGTCAGATTATTATATTAAGAATAAACTAAAAGATGATATTTAAATATTCTAAGATAGTTAGGACTTATAGCTTGATACTTTGAAATATTAAATCTAAGAATATAGCTATAACTATATTTAAAGAAGAAACTTTTATACTAAATCTAATATAACTATTATTTCTATCTTAAATTACTATATATTATCTTTATTGAGTTATAAAGTTATAATAAGAAATAATAATATTTTATTTCTTTATAATTTTAGAAGATAAGATTTAAAGAAATATTTTAAATAATCTTTATTCTTCTTTTTATACTTCTATTATAACATTTAAGTAGGTTCCATGTATAATATCTGTTGATTCTTTTTAAAAATTCCAATAGATTAATAATTTATCATAATTCTAATCTTATCTATTTTCAATGTCTTTAGAAATATATAAAAGTCTAAATATAACTATATTATATATTATCTTCCCCAAAAAGTATTCTTTTCTCTAAAAAAGCATTTAAGTTATAGTAATCTTCCTTTCTATCTATCTCTTCTTTCTATATTAGAAATGTTTAGGAACTATTTCTAAGTAAATAAATTAATCTTACTATACCTATTAGTTTAGTAAAACTACTTTCTAGCTCTTTCTAGTACTATTATTATGTTGTTATACTCTATTATATTCAATATAGCAACAACTAGCTTACCTATATACTAAATCTATAAGTTACTTACTAAAGATATGTTTATAATATAAAGTTATAAAGCTTTATTTAATAAAACCATAAAAACCTTATTCTAAAGAAGTTTTGAAATCTATCAAATATCTACTAGTTCTAAAAATATAAATATAACTATTACTTAATTATCTTATTTTTTGTGTAAATCTATAAATTCTTTTCTTTAGTAAATCTCCTTATATTTAGAAATAATTGTTCATTTTCTATAGTTATAAGATAATATATTATATGTTCTTTATATTATATCAATAACTTATTTATTAAAGTAATATCAAATTCTCTTTCTATTTTAATCTAATAAATTAAAAGTAGAGTAACTTACCTCTAAATACTATTAAAATAAGCTACAATTTAGGAAGTTTAAACAGATTAAAAGTGACTAACTACTCCTAGCCATAAAACCAGAATGACGATTATATATCTTATAAATATATAATTTTATATAAAGTATACAGATAGAAAGAAAGAATTAGAAGAATATTTAATAAAAGTAGAATCTTATTTACAAATTAAAAATATAAAGATTAATATAGTCTAAATAGTAAATCCTAACTTCTAAAGAGAAAGAAGTTAATTTCTTTACTTATATATAACGAACTATATTATTTATACTAGGGATTAGCATATAACTACTTACATCATATACCTATAGCCACTTACAAACCTAACTCTATTATATTATATGTGTTTATTAATATATAATATCTCTTCCTAATACCTTATAAAAATAGATTTTGAAATCAAAGTTACTATATTTCTTAAGTAGATAAAATATATATTATATTTAAACAATATCTATTACTTATCTCTTATGGTATTTCTAATTATTATGTTCTTCTGTTTATACTTCTAGTCTTCCTATTAACTGTTAAAAGTATTTTTCTTCAGTTCTCTGAAATATAAAATATATATATTTAGCTAAGTAATTATATATTTAGATATCTACTTAGTATTTCTTATATTATCATTAAGTAATATTAGTCAATCTTCTATATTCTTAAAATATAATTAAATACTTAGGAAATACTTAAGAACAAAAGTAAGGAATAATACTTTTATATTACCTTTAACTTTAGTATTCTTTAGTATAGTATTATAAGTGTACTAGTTCTCTAGATATATTTATAAAATACCTACTATTGATATATATATTATATAGAAAAGAAGTATTATAAAAATATTTATTCCCGCTCTATATTACTAGCTTTACTATATTATTTCCTAAAATCCCCTTATTGAATAAAATAAAGCTGCTTTTTTAAGATTCCCTTTTTCTGTAATATATCTATACTTAATTCAATTATTAAAGCTTAATATTAAAGGTTTAGATAACTTTTTATCTTCAAATATTATTATTCAGGAGACGTTTATTATAATATTATAATTATTAAGTTACTGTTTTATTCTCTCTTTATTTATTAACTATATATCATATATTAGGAACTAATAATAAAAGATAGTATTGGATTATAAATCTTTCTTTTTTATGTATATTAATCTTATTAAATTTATTACTATATACTTACTCTTATAAGTTAGTAGAGATCTTATTTATTAATTTATTATATAATATATATATGAGAATAAGTATAGTACTAAGGCTGCTATATAGCTATGCCGGCTTATATAAAGCCTAACCGCTCTATTTATATATATTTAAATGCTTTGTTCTAATTAGAATAAATTATACCTTTTAACAATCTATATTTAGACTATATATTATATTATTTATTTATTATAGTTATAAGTCTAGTAATATTTAATTTATCTTTAAATTACTCTTAATTAATTAATATGAAGAAAATCCTTTTCAATTTATCCTATTAATTCTTTAATAAACTACTTGAAAATAGTATATTTAACTATTAGTAGCTTTACTATAATAATAAAGCTATCTAATAGCTCTAATTTCAACTATTAATATATTATATTATAATTCTATACTACTAGCTGAGATATCTAGAAGTATTTCCATTTAAATATTAGATGAGACTTTAATATTTTAAAAATAATTAATCTATTCAACTTTAATCAATAGCTTATCTGAGAAAATACCACTTAATAAATAACTATAAATACTGAATTCTTTACTCCTAATACTAAGATTATTTTTAATTACTATATAATAAATCTTAAATTATAAATAGTTTAGAAATTTAATTATAAGGAGATAAAGAAATATTATAATATAATTTAGATATAAGTTAATATTATAATTAATAACAGCTTTCTAATACCTATTTAAATAGAATTCCTTAATAATAATAATAATATTTCTTTTTAAGTTTTTCTAAGAATTTTGAAATACTAATATATTTAAAATAATTTAATTATATAGTAATAAGTTAGAATAGAATATAAGAAAATCCTTAAAAAGGTTAATTTAAATATCTCTAGTTTAATATAATATAATAAGTAGTATACTATTTACTTTTAAGTTATTACTTATTAACTTTCTAAAATCCAGAAAATACTTATAATTAAAGAATAAGTTTAAATACTTAATTAATATATTTTAACTAATTAAACTATAACTTAATATTAAAATATTATTAAAAGAGAAACTCTAAACTTAGAAATTCATAATCTAGCTAAATATAGAGAGATTCTTTCTACTTTATTTTATACTAAAGAAATCTTAATATAAGACTATAGTAAAATGCTATTTATATTAGTTATTCTTATAAAGAAGTTAGATAGTATATTTCAATTTAAATTAAAATACTTTTATAATCTTAGAAGCTACTTATATCTTCTAGAGGATTATAGATATATTAAATATATTATAATAAGTTTATATATT
>QAPG01000840.1:0-13893 GCA_004366825.1 Colletotrichum spinosum
AGATATATATATTATTAATACTTATATTTCTATTAAAAGGTATAATTTATTCTCCTCATTGAGTAGATATAGCTTTTTAATATTTACTAATTAGTATTTTTATTCTAATTTATTAAGATACTTTCTTATAGTTATTAATATAAGTTATTTTATTCTAATTATTCTATATTTCTTTAGAATTATTAATAGGATTTAAAAGAGAAGATATAGTTTAAAATAATCAGTTAAGAGAATATTTATAATTAGTATAGTTTTATTATATCTTAACTATCAATATTTCTCTAAGAGTTATAACTTTAGAAGTATATATATATATTAGATATATTATAATCATTAAGTAGAAATCTTCTTGTAGTAAAGCTTTATATATATCTTTTAATTTAAATTTTTAGAAATCTCTTAAGATAAGTTTTATCTAATTATTATATTTAAGAATACATTTAGTAATATATATAAGATAATATAGTTAGTTAGAATTAGAAATAGTATTCAAATTAATATAGTTATTAAGTTGATTCTTTTAACTATAACTATATATTATAATTATATAACCATATAATTAGTAATAAATAGAAATAGCAACAGATAAAAAAATATATATTACGAATTATTATTATATATGATTATTAATATATAGAGTAGTATTCTTTCTTAGTATATTATAGAAAGTAGATTTAAAAATAAGAGTTATTATACTTATCAAATAAGTAGTAAAACTTACTTCTTCTTATTAATATATATCTTCCTTCTTTATATAACCTTTTATAATTATCCTTCTTCTTTATATTTTAAATCTTACTATTAGTTATTAGATATCTTCCTATTTAGACGTTTTGAATTTATAATAATTATATTTAGCTAAATAGCTATATATTTAAAAATCTATTTAATACGTCTTATATGATTTATAAGTAATATTAATTAATCTTCTATATTACTAATATATAGAAGAATACTTAGGGAATATTAAGGAATTAAAATAATAAATAATAACTTCATATTATTCTTACTTTTAGTATTACTTATTATAATATTATAAACTTACTAGGTCTCTAGATATCTTTATAAGATACTTATTATCATTATTTATAAGATACTTAAGAAGAAATATTAAAATCATCTATAGTTATTTTATATTACTAGTTTCTTTATATTATGTTTTAAACCTTCTTTATTAAATAAAATAAGATTTCTTTCTGATTATTCTTTCTTTTTTGTTATTTATAATCTAAACTCTAAAAGTTAAATTAAGAATTAGATATTTCTTATTCTTTTGATTCTTTTTGTTTGGAGAAGGTTTATTATATTATTATAATTCTTAAATTAATCTCTTATTATCTTTCTATTTATTAAATATATATAGAATATTAGGGGATAGTAATAAGGGATAGTAATATACTATAGATTCTCTGTCTTATTTATATTAATCCTATTATATATATTACTATACTTCTACTTTAGTAAATTAGTAGGAATTCTAATTATTAGTTTATTATATAGTAAACATAAGTAATATTAAATTAATAGATTATTATAAGTTTACTTTTCTTTCCTATTTTTACTATATATACTTCTAGAAGTTATATTAGTATTTTAAAGTAAAGTATAGTTATAATAGTTTTAGAATTATCTATTTTCTTACATAGGTTTCTAGAAATCTCTTTAAGAAGTATTACAATTCTATCTCTTTAGATTATTGCTTAGTAGTCTATAATTAAATAGTAGTAAATAAAACTAATAGTAGTAAAATACTACTAATTAATATTAGTTTATAACTAGTCAATACTATAATTAATTAATTATATAAATAGTATATAACTAGTTATCTCTATTTATAATATCTATACTTAGATTATAGTATATACATATATATACTATATACTATAAGGATAAATCTATATAATAATCCTTCTACTCTTATTAGTCTAAATAAGTAGGCCGACTACTTAGTCACCTACTACTACAGCTTTAACTACCTCGGTACTACATCTAACCTAATAATTATATATAGTATAATAAAAAGAATCTGCTATAAGTATATTAAATATGTTATTAATACTACCTTAGTAATATATAACAATCTTAATACCTTGTATATTATAATCTTTCTACTTTAATCCCTTATATATATATATAATACGAAAAGAATAATCAATAAAGCTTATACTACTTCTTTACTATATATAATAAAATATATATTCTCAAAGTTCTTTATAGCTCTTAAGAACTTCAATCTATAGCTATAAAACTATATATCAAAAGTAACTAAGAAATCTTATTAGACTATATGTTTAAAATATTAATATCTAAGATTATTAATAAGAGATCTATAAGTATTAATACTATTACTATAAGAAATCTAATAGTATATAGAAATATATACTTCTATAATAGTATTTTAATTTGATCTATAGTTGTTTCTATAAGGCATTAGAATACTTAGTAAATACTATAAGTTACTTTTATTATGGATAATAATAATACTACTACTATTAGTAATAATAATCCTTTCTTTATTTAAATAACTAGTAATAT
Source organism: Colletotrichum spinosum (assembly GCA_004366825.1). Lineage (NCBI taxonomy): Eukaryota > Fungi > Ascomycota > Sordariomycetes > Glomerellales > Glomerellaceae > Colletotrichum > Colletotrichum spinosum. The sequence goes on from QAPG01000840.1 coordinate 2,536, forward strand.
AGTCGTTCAACTGCAAATACTTCAGATCTAACTAACTTCAAATCCTATAATATATAAGAGTAACTTACTTTGTCCAGATTTCAACTAAAACCTATATTTTAGAATATACTTTATAATTAAAGAATAATTAGATCTAATACTAATATTTAATTTCTATAACGAAAATCTTATTATAATTCTTAAATTACTATTTAAAAGGTGGTGTGAAGAAAATCAAAAATACTATTACTAATAGTGTTATAGAAATCCTTTAATATAACCCTATCCTCTATAAAGATTATAGATATTTTAAATCTTATATTATTAATTAAATTAAAACGAAAGATATTAATAAGGCGTATAAGAAATAGAAACCCGTAATCTAAAGCTTTAGATATAATAATAAGTTTAGAATATTGTTATAATTATTAATAATCTAATAAAACAACTAGTAGTTAATTTTAGCTATAGCTCTAGCTTTCTTCTAGTATAAAGATATGATAATATAACTTTATAATATTATATAAACCTATGTCTAGATTAGAATAGAACTTATCAAATATATTATAACTAAACTATTTCTATATTTGAAAGATTAATACTTTTTGAACTCTATTATAATTCTTATTAACCTACTATTTAACCTTATTAAGGCTAGTACTTACTGATAGGCAACTTATTCTAAATACTATAAGGAGTTATTATAAATAGAAATATTAATATATAACTTATACTTCTTTATCTTATATCCTGAAAATTACATTTTGAGTTTTATAAATATACAAACTAATAATACTTTTAACCTCTTAGATACTACCTTCTTATTCTATAAAGATAAAAAACTCTAAAAAGCCTTATTTAAAGTTTAAACTTAAAACAGTCCTCTTAAAAGTAATACTACTAGTATTTAATAGAAATATCTTATTACTTAATAGCAATATCTTCTACCTATACTAAAAGTACTGAAGGTAAAAGCTAGTCTTTCTTAGTATAAATATAATATTTAAAGTGCTTAGAAAGGTATATATGAAATAATATACATATAAGTATATCGTACTTTAATATATTAACCCAAAGTACTATTTGACATCTTTTATATAATATAAGAATAATAGCTTTTAAATAATAATAATACTATACTTAATAAATACCTTAAGTAGAAAACTAAGTGCTTTTACTATCATTTCAATTTTATACTACTGAATCTTTCTAAAGTATACTTTTATACTTTAATTAATAGCTTATTTATTAATAATACTAACTTCTTATCTTAATTAGAATTTATAATAATCTTAAGCCAAAAGATTATTACTAGTAATAACTAATTTAACCTTTATAGTAACTTTATATATTATTCTTCTATTAGAAGTAAAAGAATTACTAAGAGTATATTTGCTTTAGAGATTTATATTATAATAGTTAGTATAGACTTTACTTATGTTATAGTTATATCACTTAAAAATATCTTTAAATGCTAGAGATTCCTTAAATTCTAATTATTATATATATCAACTCATATTTACTTTATAAATATTTTATAAAGCTTAGTACTATCAAAAGAAAATACCTTATAATTAATATTATAGTACTAAGGTAATTATTTGAATATTACAAATTCGATAAAGTATAGTAAATCAACAGAAATAATAATAATACTAATACTTCTATAAAAAGTATATTAAATTACATATTTAAGAGGTTTATTAATTTAAACTATATAACTATTCAACTAGAGGAATAAATGATTTAAATAGAGTAAATAAATACCTATTGAAGTATTATTAAAATAAAAAAGTATAGATTACTAAATGTACAATTTTCGATATAAATTGATAGGTACTAAAGTATATAGCAAAAGAAAAAGTTACTAGTATTAGTTATACTCTATTTTAAGGTATATAGTAGTTATACGTATTATTAAATATAGTAGTATACTTTCTATACCTTACTAAGAATAAATACTAAGTATCTAGTGGTAACTATAGCTAAATATATAGTAATTAGTAAGTAATTATTATACTATAGATCTAAAGCCTTCCATAGTATTATATATTATGTAATATACTAATAATAATAAAGAATAATTAGAACACTACTTTATACCTATGTAGTAAGATTATGTATAGTATGTATTACCCTCTAGATAAACTAAGCAAAATAGAAGAGAAACCTTTTAAAATATTAGATCTAAAAAGATATTTAAAGGGTTATAAGAATAATTAATAGAGGAATTAACTATTAAATATAGATAATAGAATAAAGGATTGATTTAAGCTGTATTTATTATATATTAAAGAACTAGTGAAAGTAAATATATATATTAAATAGAAACTAATTATTTAAGAAATAAGAAGAAAAAGGATTATAGAACTTCTGTTTAAACTTCAAATAGAATTAATGTAAGTAGTAGTTATATTATATAATATATCTCTAAGTAGTTGAAAAAACTAGAAATATCTATAAAAGGTTAAGGAAGTTTAATTTAAATAGTATGTTCATTACTAGGTTTTAGAATATATTTTAAGATTCTATTGAGATTTAGAAGTTTCTATAAGATAGATTTATATTTAAAGATATTAAATGTACCTATTTAAGAAATACTATAAATAAAATATTAGAAATAGGTTATTTAAAGTTAAAGTAAAAACTATATTAAATATTTCATAAACTAAATTCTCAATATTCATAAGTTCTATTAAGTCTGAATTTCTACTTTTAAAAAGGCTTTATTACTTAGAATATTAAATCTCATAGGATAAGGTTTAACTTAAAATAGGGTTTATATAAAGTACTTATAAAAGAAATCATAAAACTACTAATTAAATTAATCACTAAAGGAGAAGAAAATCCTATTTTTAAAATATTTAGAAGTTTTAAAATAATACGATTACCTAATAGAAAGGCTTTTCTTCTACTAACTATCCTATAAATACTACAAATAACTTAGAATATCAAATTGAATTTCAAATTCGCTTTAAAAACTAATAAGAAAAGTTGAATTATACTTAAATTAATACTTAAAGTATTAAAGCTAATTTAAGTTTCTCATTAGTCTTCATTAGATGAAATAGTTTTTAATAGAAATTAGAATTTGAAAAGTATATAAATAATTAGAGAATTAGATAATATATTGAAAATCAAATATCTCATTACTTAAAAAAGAATAGTTACTTCAAATATATATAGAAGTAAACACTTTAGAACTTTCATTTAATTGACTTTGAAAGTTTACAATATAGCTCTAGATTTCAATTAACTAAAATAGCAATTTCAACTATTTAGGAGTTAACCTGACTATACTCAAATTAATAACAACAGCAACTTTGATTACAACTAATATTGATAACTATATAAATTTGTAAAATAATGTAATAGTAATATTTTACATTTTATAGCATATTAATAAAATAGCTTTAGCAATATTTATTTATCTAATTAGTAATAAAAGACTTAATAAAAATGCTTCTAACCTTTTAATAGTATTTCTTATTATTTGAAATATAGTACTAATGAAGAAAGATATTTCTATTAAGATTCAAATATATATTAATAACCTAATTATACTATTAAAAGCTTAAAAGAATATTATACATTTATTAGAACTATTATGAAAATCCTTTATGAACCTAGTAAAACCTGAACTTATAAAGTTAAACAAGAAAGGTATTCAATAAGAAATATATCTCTAAAATATTAAAGCTTAACTGCTTCTTCTTAAGTAAACTTCTACTTATAAGATAGATATAGATAGTTATTAAAGTAATATGATATAAAGATTTCTATTCATCAACATATATTACTAGTTAATCTACTATAAGTTATATATATGGTAATAATAACTAATCAAATGTTTAAATAATTATACTATTTATAATGTACTTTAACTTTCAAGTCTTAAAGCTTAATATTATTATGATATCTCTAAGTATTATAAGAAAGTCTAATAAACTTCTAGTAATGATTACATTATGAAATAAATTCAAAGTTATAAGGAAATAAATAAAATTCAAATAAGTTATTTATAAGCTTTGGAATATATTTCTTTTTTACTATAAAACCTTTTATATCATATTAAGAGTATGAAATTTCTTATGATATTTAGAAAACTCTTATCTATTTAAATATCAAAATCTAAATATTTGTATTTTATTCTATAGGAAAAGCCGATAGCTCGCCTTTTACTACGACTATTAGTAGATATATTACCTACTGAAGTATAATTTTAGTTTTCCTACCTCCTACTAATTATAATAACTAGCCTATAGTTAATTTAATGCTAAACCTCCTATAGCTATAGCAGCTAGTATACCTATTTTATTCAACTTTTTTAATAATAGATAACTAATGACTCCTTCTATAATAACCTTACGCCTTTATACCTCTATATCCTTATACCTTTATACCTTTATAGGTATTAATATATAATTTGAATATCTCGAGATGTTTAATTATTACTAACTATAGGTATTTAATTGGGATATTTATTATCACTTTAATATCTATAACTTTAATATCTTTTAACCCAAGTTTTATTTATCTTTCAGATAAGATTTTATATTATTAATATAAAGGTTTTCTACTATTAATACGAGCTAATCTATAATTTCTATATCAATATAATAGGATTTAGCTTATTCTTATTAGTGAATAATCTTAATAATATAAAGTATAGCTAATATATAAATAATATTTATATAGATATAGATATTTCTAATTTAGCTTAATAGCTTCTAAAACTTTTATAAATATTCTATTATATTACTCTAAAGTATGTAGTAATTAGTATTCTAATAATATATATATTAATACTAGGAACGTATTTAGCTAATACTTAGTTTCCGATATTCTAGTTTAATATAATAGTTTGTAGGATAATTAGATAGTTCCTTTTAAATATCTATAGGTTACTTATTGAATATATTGGTTTTATTAAAACCTAATCGAATGAATTAATAGTTTTAGTTATAAGAGTTATGAGTAAGTATTATTATACTTATTTTATATTTCTTCTTTTATAAGTAGCTATATAGGTTTTAAGGGGATTTTAAATTTATTATAAAACTATAAGTATAGAAAAGTAATAGGTTATAGAATACCTGGTTCTTATAGGTATTTTATTTTATCCTATTTTTAAGAAGTTTCAGAAGATCCTTAGTCCTACGACTTTAGTGGTTACTTTTAGTTATATAATTTAAGCTTTAGCTTTAATAAAGTTTCCCCTAGTTATTATTATAAACTCTTCTATTCCTATAAGATTGAATGTTAAAACTAGGGATATAATTATCTATAATAATAGGTAGTTTTATTAATATTTTAACTAGTTGTTAGCTAGTATTAGTCTAAAGACTGATATTAGGTAGAACCTACAGTTAAATCTATATCTAAAGTGAAGAATTTAAATTTTATTCTAAGTATGGAGTAAAAGTAACTAAATATTCTATTCTATATCAATAATATGCTTCTTGTATATTATGATATCCTTAAGTAAATACTCTTAAGATTATGATAAATATTAAAAGCACTAAACAACTTAAAAGATAAGGTCTTATTAAGTACTTCTTAACAACCTAAATAATAAGGAATTAAAAATATCAGAAGGTTTATTTAATTTAAAATATATATATTATTAAAATTACAAAACAATTCAATTTCAAATATAAATTCATTCTAACAACATTATCTTTAATAATATTACTTTTAATAATATTTTCAATTATAAATATTAATTCAATTATACTTTGAGAGATTTGTATATATTGAATTAAAATAAGTTTCATTCTCTATATATTAATTATAACATAATTAGAAACCTATCTATATACTTTCGATATTTCAAATATTATATTAATTCCTTTAAATATATTAAAATATTATAAATTACATCATCCAATACGTTTATAAGTTAAGATTTCTAATATTATAATTTGAAAGTTTAAGAGATATTCATAAAATACTTTAAATACTCCTAATTACTAGAAATACTTCTTTTACAAACTATAAAGAAACTTCAGATTGAATTATAACTATATTACTGTATTATCTCTTTACCTAAACAATTAGTCTAATAGAAAGTTAATTAATTAACCACTTTAGTAATGTTCATAATTAAGATTAGAGATCTTAGTTTTAAATATATCTTAAAAGGAATTGTAATATTCAAGAAACTACTTCAGAATATTGAATTTCATTCAAACTATATTTAGAAACTCTATTTTAACAGTTATAGAACTATTAAACTAATAGTTTCAAATAGTAAACATCTATCTATTAGGCTTTAACATATAGATACTACATAGATATAGCTATATTAAGAGTATTTTAAAGATAACTTCAAAGTTATTTATATACCTATAGAATTAATACTAATAGATAAACTTATAGAACACTTGATATAAGTAGAATTCAAATCATTTAAAATATTTCTCAACTTAAAAAAGTTAAAGGTAATACTTTTAGAACTAGTTTAAATTAATAAATCAACCTATTAGAACTATTCCTAACTATTTAAATAATATATATAAGTAATTTAAATTCCTAGAATTTAACCTTTTGATATAACACTTTAATAGTATTGATATGGAAAGTTAGAAAAAGGTTAAAAGCTTTGAATTAGGAATAATAAATATACCCCTCTAATCAAACTTATATCTAATCTGGAATAAACTATTTTAATATAAAGCTCCAGATACATAAATAAAGAATAATAATTAATATACAAAGATCAACTTAAAGACGTATAAGAAATTGATAACATCTTTTACAAAAAGCAGTCAATATAAATATATATATTAAAAATAGAAAGGAACTACTAAGGCTAATTATTAGAACATTGAAGCTAATTATGAGAATATTGAAACTAAGACTCTAACTTTTAAATTCCTTAGTAATTATTTGAAATATAAGGGTTTAACTAATAAAATATCTGATTAGAACTACTAAAAACCTAGAAATATAAAGAGTAGTAGAAAGCTGAATAGATAGTAATACCTAAAATAGTTAAATAACAACAGCTTATATAATAATTAGAATCCTAATAGTAAAATTCCAAATACTTCTATTCTTAAGGAAAGCTTATTCGAATTCCTTTTACTATTTGAATTATAACTTAAGTTAGACTAACTTCTTCATATTACTAACTCTCTTACTTTTTAATTTAGAAATCTTAAGCTTAAAGCTAAAAGAATTAATTTAAGCTTTACTTAATTATTATTTAAAACTTCAATAGCTTTAAGATATTTCTTGAATATTCTACAAGTTCTTTTAAGAATTAAGATATAACATCCTATGAAATTAATATTATATCAATAATACTCATTACAAAATACATGTAAGAAAATATAAAGCTTAAGTAGTAAATAGTATAGGGAATAGTTTGAATAAAATAAGTTTTACTGATTGCTTTTATTTAGAGAAGATGAACTTTGTGTTTTTCTCGAGTTCTATTTAAATTCAATCTTTAAAAAAAGTAAACTCTATTCGAACTTTTTTAAACATAGTAGATTTCCTATTCAGCTTGATTAGTTAATATGTAATACTTTTGAACTAATACTGAAAGTTATTTATTTTCAAAGATGCCTTTTGATTTCTAATTTAAATAGACTTCTTAATAAACTTAAATACAATCTTAATATATATCCTAAGATATTTGATAAGCTTATTCATATCATATTATGTATGCTTTTCTTTATTAATCATAAGTTTAAGCTTTTCTTACTCCTCTTGAATTAAAAGGGTACTAGTGAAATTATCTTCTTTACCTTTAGAAAGAAATAAAGAAGTAGTAACATTTCTAAAATAAGTATAAAAATATCTAATCCTACTAGAAATAGCTGACTTCTTTATCATTATAATTAATTTTTATATCAATAGCTTTGATACTATTTATTTTCAATACTCTAGAAACTTGAAATAATAGTAAAAGTAATAATTACTATTATAAATCTAGGAACTTAGAAACGTAGAATTACATGGAAGATTAAAATTATAATCTTTTAATTTTATATTACCATTTAATAGCTAAATTTACTTTAAATATATAAGTATTTAGAGTATTAGCAATCCAGGTTAAGTCCTAAAAGTGAAATAGTTATAGATAAAGTTCATAAAATTGATAAAGGTATTAAGGGTAAGAATTAAAAGACAAACATTATAAGTATTGATTTACTTATATTAAATGTAATATATTAAAAGATATTAAGTAAAGTGAGCTTTTTAAAAACAATTGAAAGCATTTTAAATATTATAATTGTTATTTATAATTAAGTAGGAATGGAAAATACAACCATTAATGTCTAACTATATTTTTTAACTATCTTTTCAAATTGGTATTAAGAAATATCTCTTTTGACTGAAAAGTAAAGTAAGTGAAAATTAGTGTAACATTATCTACAATACAAATTAAATTGAAATATGTTAAAGTATTATATTAATAATAGTATTAGGAGAGGTATTAATAGGTAGTTTAACTTGAAAAAGCTTAAGCTATAAGTAGAATATTAATAATAACTAAAAGGATTGCTTTATACTAGAAATTAATATATAGAATCTATTGTATCAATAAATACTACTAATAAATATAGGGAAATAACTATTAAAAATATCAATATATAGGGGGAAAAGAAATCAATAGATAAAGGAAGAAATAAATAGATTATTTATAATACTTTAAAATTGAATAAATAATAGTTTTAGAAAAAGCTAACTAATTACTCTTATTGAATTAAGATAGAAGATAATTAAATATATGATAAATTATAATAAGTTTATTATAATGAATTATTTCTTCTATTTATACATTCTAAGAATATCTTTTAGAAACTGTCTACTATTTTTAATCTATACTAATATACTACTTAGTATAATTTATAAAGTATAGAATGATCTCCAACAGCTCTACGACTCGAAAGATATGTAAAGATAAATATAGTATTAAGTCTACTAAATAGTTATACTAAATTATATAAAGTCTAATTAGTCTATTTATATACAGTTAAGTAATTCAATCTAATTTAAATAGATAATAGCTTTTAAGAAGTTATTTAAACCATATATTCTAGTACTTATTTATAACTATGAGGTTGAATAAAATACTAAAATAGCTAACGTTATAATAATGAGTAACTAAATAGTCGACCTATTTATTTAACTAATAAGAATAGAAATATTATTATATAGATTTATCCCTATAGTATATAGTATATATATATATATATATATATATATACTATAACCTAGATATAGATATTATAAAGAGAGATAACTAATTTTATACTATTTACGCAATTGATTAATTACGCCGTTTACTAATTATAAACTAATAATACTATTTAGATTACTATTCATAAGAATAATTTCTTTAAACTTGAAATGAGAAAGTTTCTATAAATATCTATAAAAGGCTATATATAGAAAGATTAGAATATAGAGAGATTATTATATCTAATTCCTAACGTTTATAATTAAAGAGCTAATAGGAAATCGCATTATAATAAAACTAATAAACTCAGAGTTATAATTAAACTATTGAATAAAGAGTTCAGATTAATATTAAAGAATAAGTATTTCTTTTAGTAGAAGATTAATAGTTTAATAGTAGATTTATATAAAGTAATTTTTCAAGTTGCTATAATATAAATCTAGGGATTAATTAATAAGGCTTTATTATATTGTAAAAGATAGTTAAATAAAGGATCTACTTTTATAATACTAAAATATAGTACAAGTAACTGAATATCTAAACTTATAAGAATTTAATATGTTTTTCTATTTAGACTTAAGAAGTAGTCTTACTATTTATTAGATATCTTAAGGAGTAAATCTGGAGTATATTAAGAGTAGTTATAAAACTAATAGTAACTTATTCAAATATAAGTAGTAATTAGTAAATAACCTATTAATAAATCTATAGGATATTAATATTACTATATTCCTTATTAGTAATAATAATATCTATTAGATTAATGCTATAGTTAATTAGATAATAGGGAGAATCTTTTATTCTTACTCTATATAAGAAGGCTTTAGTAATAATTACTTTATTAAAATCATATAATGAAATTACTTTAAATTGATATTTAGATAGTATTAATAGATTCTTTGTATGGCTAGTTTATCTATAGCTCTTAAGTAGTAAAATAGTCTAACGTACTTATTTAGAATGAGATATTTAATATTTCAAGTTAATTATAAGTTTTAATAGATAATTAAAATGAATATAAAAGTAAGATTCCTTTACTTTTATATTACGCATTAGTTATAAATAAATACTTCAGACTTTATGATAGTATCTATAGGAATTTATTCATATGAAGAATAATTGAAACTTATAAAAACTATAACATCATAAATTACTTCTTTTTTACTTTTCATAATAATCTATTATACATATTGAGAGGATAGCTATAAGACTAAATATAAATTAAATAACTATTATAATAATAGCTAAAAGTATTAAGATTAGACAAATTAATACTAAGATTTAAAAAGAATAATATAAAAAAAGACTTATTAGATCAACTTAAGTTTAATATAGATCTTATGTTAGACTTTTTAAAACAAATTATAAACACATATTCTACTTAAGCCTATTTCGTGAATATTAATTCACTAAATCTTTCTAATATTACTTCTATATTCTTAAGTAAGTATATTACTTTATATTCACTATTTCAATCTATATAATTATATTAGTCTTTCGAATTACTTAAAAGAGTAATTTATTATTAAATTCAAATTGAGTAGAATCCTCCTATTGAATTAATAGTCTATATATTTCTATACCTTTTGATATAAAGAAGGTAGCTATAATATATTTAAAAACTAATGTAAGATAATTATTAGTAAGTTAATAATAAGTAGATAAAGCTAACTACTAGAGATAAGGTTAGGAATAAGGAGGAATCCAAATAGCTAAATTGAAGACAATTATAATAATATAAATAGATTTTCTATTAATTAAACTTATTATATAAGACTTCTAGTATATCTAAAGGGAGGAGTATAATATACTTAGGCCTAAGGTTTCTTATATTATATAAGTAATACATATATATAAATGTTGAATTAGTAATAAGTAACTAGTAAAAAGCTAAGGGGAATTAACAACTCTCAATTATTAAAGAATAAATCATTCAGAATAATATCTGAAAATAGTATTAATATTAATATAAATAGTAATAATAATAAGAAGTTCTAGTTCTATAGGAAGTAGGAAACTTCAAAATATTAATATCTAAATAGAATTTATTTTCAGAAAGATTAACCTTATACAATATAGAACTTTTAGTTTTACTATACTTAGGCTACTAAATAGTCTATTTACTAAATATTCTAATATTATAATCTAATCAATTTAAAGTATAAATAATTAAAATAGTATAA
>QAPG01000841.1:0-13935 GCA_004366825.1 Colletotrichum spinosum
TAAGTTTTTATTTAAAAAGCTATATATTAGTACTATATATCTTATAGGGAGATATTAGATTTATTCTAATATATAAAGAACTTGTATTTCTATTATTCTAATAGAAGTAATAGAAGATTATATAATATTTCTATACAAATAAATCGTATACAAATCACTCTATAAATATATACTTATTTTACCTTTTTACCCCTAGTAGTTCTTAAGCAAATAAAGTAAAGATATAGAAGTTTACTTTCTATAAGATACTGGAAGTAGTTTAAGCTATATACGCTATAGTTATAGCGCCTTATACGCTATAGTTATAATAGCTAATCCGTTATAGCTATACTATAGTATGCGTTATACCTTGGCCTATATACTATAATTATAATATATTATACACTATAATTATAGTAGCTTATATATTATACTAAGGTATGTATACTATAGTTATAGTATTCTATATGTTATAGCTATAATAGCCTATACGCTATAGCTATACTTAGAACTCTAGTAGTATAGCTAGAACTCTAGTAGTATAGCCAGAGTTCTAAAATAAACTCTCTATATAAAAACCTTAATATTTCTATAAATAGCAGTCACAAATAGTTAATCATACTATCAATCGAATCACCATTTCTCCTTCTATTTAAGTATTATTATTACGAACATTTTGAACAAGTCCTCATATTGAGAAAACTACTTTTATCATACTACATCTCTCCTAACTTTACGGTTATCTACAGTAGTAACTTAGTTGTTGATTTACCTACCTATCTATCTATTCTAACAAATATAGCTTCCTTTAAAAAGTCCCAAGAGGTATATAACTTTAAATAGATTAAAGACTTTTAATACAACTACCAAATATTACAAAATAAGTTTAATAATAGAAGTAGTATCTATAGTAAACTATATAAGAGTAATTTTAATAATAGTTTTTAACTTTATTGTAGTATATTTCTAATTGCTGTCTAATTTATAAATCTTGCAAGTTTTAAAATCTCAAGAATTATGAATATAAATTTAATAACTAATGTTATTTTTAAGAAGTATATAAATAAAGTTAACTTATAGTTCTATATAAAGTTCATAGAATCAGACTTCTATAGTATTATAAATATTAGTTATACAATAGACGGTATTAGAAAAGTATTAGAAAAGTCTTTGAGTTCGGTAATTATTATATATTTAATTTTAGATTCTTTGTTATATTTCGGGGTTATATTATAAAGTTTCTGATTCTAAGTATTTTATTTATCATGGAAATAAACCTCATATTGGATTATATTGAAAGCTAGATAATTAGAATATTCTAATTAAAGAAAGAATTTAATACTTTCCTATTATTTTCTATTTTGGATTGAATAGTAAAGTTTTTTAATATTATTAAGAAGAATAAAGAGCTTTAATTAGATTTAAACAATATATAGCTGATTTCTTCCTTTAGAAGAAGGAAACTAGTAATTTCTATTAATAATCCTATATTAATAAGTAGTTATTCTTTTATAAAGAATACTTGATATAAAGAAGAGGAAAAAGAAAAGGAATTAGATATATTATATTTTAGTTTTAAGATGGACTTCATAAATTATATACTACAATTATAAAACTCAATACTAACAGAAATCAAAGTATAATCAGATGATAATGAAGAAGTTATTATAACAATTTTTAATTTAGAAAGAGAATCTTTAGGGGTTTCAGAAAACTTAATATATTAAGTAATTAAATAAAATATTTAAGAACTTTATTATATTATTATCCTTTTAGAAGATATAACTTAAACTACTTATCTCATAATAAGAAGTATTCTTATAATTTATATAACTTCAAATTATTAATTTAGAAAACTTTAATAAAAGAGATAAAAGTTAGAAGAATTCTTACTATAGAAACCATAAAGTAATAGTAATATCTAATATAATCTTAATAAATAGAAAGACTCCAAAATATATTATAATAGTAATTAGATAAAGAAAGACTAATTATATATATAAATATAATACATGAAATGCAAGATGGGAAAACTAATTTAATTAATAGTGTTTTATTAAATAGAATTAGTCCTAAGAACAATTCTAAGTAAAGATTAAAAATAATAATAAAAATAGAGAAAGTTATTGAGAATAGCTTTAAAAGATAGTTTATAGATATGATTATCCTTAAGTCTTTAAAGACTTATATAGAGGAGTATCTTATTTTAGAATAATTAAATCAGATTACAAGTTTAATAAACTATGTATAGAAATTAAAAAAAGAGTTTCTAATAGATATCTTAGAGGCTTAAGAATAAGAATGAATATATAACTTTAATTATTAGAGAATACTATTCAAATTTATTATAGCATTATAAATAATTAAAATAACTTTATACAAAGTTTAATAAGTAACATTAAGTTTAATTTCTAAAATATGAATTAGGGATATTATTAAAATACTAAAACTCTATGCTTAAAATAGATTCTTTAAATATAATTATACTATACGTCAATTTTCCAGTCTTATTAGAAAGAAAGAAATTAAGATAAGACTTATTAATTTTATTATTCAAATCAATAATACTATATTTTAAAACGTAGAATTACAATTAAAAAGCAATAAATCTTAGAACATTTTGATATATATAAGTTTCTATTCTTTTTAATGTGTTTTTAAAATATAATTAGATCCTTCTTAATTTCAAAAGTTAGAATTTAACTGTTTTTATAATTCTATTCGATTTATTCAAATATTATATTTTACTTATAAGAAATATTAATTCTATTATTTAATTTATATAAATTACAATAAAGATCTTGTATAACTTAGTTTCTCATTACTATACGATACTTTTAGATAGTATTATAATCGAAAAGCTGATAATTATATATAATAATAAAGGTAACTTATAACACTTAGATAGTAATAAATATATTTTAGAATATAGTTAGAATAGTAACAGAGTTTTCATAAATCTTAAACTAATTAACTATATAAGTATAATAATTAAACTATAAGAAATAGAGGAAATAATTATTATTATAAATGATATATATAATATATATAAGTAGTAATCAGAAAGACTTAAGATTATTAAAATAATCAAATAGAAAATATATTGTAATATCTTAAAAGTTAGATTATTCTCAAGTATTATTATATTTTACTATATTAAAATAAACAACTTTTCTAATATTATATATCCTTTGAATAAGTTATTTAAAAAGAATATTCTCTTTTAATAATTAGAATTCTAATAAGTAGTAGTATAGTAATTATAAGACAAACTTTATAATACTTTAATATTTATTTCTATTAATCATAATCAAAACAGAGAATGGATCTATTTAAAAGTTAGTATTATAATAAGTAAATAAGATATAAATTTAACATAATCTATTAGATAGAAAAGAATTATAACTTCATAGAAGTAAACTATTTATAGATTTGGAGTTTGATTATAATATAGGGAAAAGAAGTTTAAAGGTTACTAAATATTTCAAAATAGGTTTATGATTATCTATCTAATTGAGATGCCTTATTGGAGATATATATAGAAATATTAATAATTTAGTTTAATAATATAGTATTGAAATTTCTAAAAGTACTTGCTATGTATTGGATATTTTGGATATAAATATTTAATATTAAAGTCTATTATGCTAGGAATATTATATACCTAATAATTAATAGGTAATTTGAAAAGCCTTTTAAACTATTTAATAAAAGTAATAAGATTAGAGAAAGGAATATTAATAACTAGATTGATAAGTAGATTCGTTTTATAAATATATATATATATAAGTCTATTTTAATAGGATATATTCTCTTAGTAATAGATAATATAGAAAAAGGGTTTTTAACATAAACGTTAATCCTTTTATAAGTAGTATTATAGACATTAGATTAGTATTCCTTATAACTATATTAAGTAATTTATAAGCCTAATTATATAAGTTCTAATAGATTATGTATTATTTAATACCTTCAAAGAAGCTACTAAGTATTAATTCTAACTACTTAATATTAGATTTCTTCTAATATATCAAGAACTTCTACTTCTATTATTCTAATAGAAGTAATAAGAAGTTCTATAATACTTCTATATAAGTAAATCGTATAAGGATTGCTCTATAAATATATACTTATTTTACCTTTTGACCCCTAGTAATTCTTAAGTAAATAAGATAAAAGTATAGAAGTTTACTTTTTATAAGATAAAGAAAGTAGTTTAAACTATATATATTATAGTTATAACGCTTAATATACTACAGCTATTGTAACTGATATATCTTAATTATACTATAATATACATTATACTTTAGCTTATATATTATAATCATAGTAATCTATATATCATATTAGGATATATATATTATACTTATAACGCTATATATCTTATAAATATAGTAGTTTGTATTTCATAACTATAGCTAAAACGCTAATGATATAATTAGAACTCAGATAGTACAACTAGAAGTGTAAAATACATCTTTTATATAAAAACCTCAATATCTGTATAAATAATAATTAGAAATAGTTAATTATATTATTAATTAAATTACTACTTTTTCTTCTATTTAATTACTATTATTATAAATATTCTAAATAAATCTTCATATTGAGAAAACTACGTTTATTATGTTATATTTCTCTTGAGCCTAAAGTGATTTATAATAATAATTTAATTATTAATTTACCAATCTACCTCTTTGTTCTAATATATTATAAGGCTAGCGTTTCTTAATATAAAGACCCTATTACAAACTATGTCTGGCAAGAACTAGCTATAGCTAGTAGAACTTATTCTACTACTATAGACTATAATAGACCTATTTTATATATATTCTACAGTCTTTCTGAAAGCTCTTTTTCTTGAATTCAAATTCTTTTAATTAACATATCCCTATATCTTTTATATAACTAAACTTAATATTACCTATTCGTTTTATTATTAATTTTATTATATAATAGAAATATACAATAAGAATAGTTTGATTATAAGCTCTATAGGAACCTTTACTGATATTATAATATAATAGAACTAATAACTTACTATACTAAATAATATAATTATCTAACTATAAGCCTACTCAAACTCTATACTATTAATTATGATAATAATAAGTGTCAGGACTATTCTAGAACTAACTTCAAATACTAATTTAACTACATTTATATAATAATAATTTATAGTTAACCTTAAGAAGTTTTTAAAAAGCTATACTAAATACTTAACCCAAATATAATAGATTTATAATAAGTCTTTTATTAATTGTATATTTATTATTAATAACTAATAAACCTAATATCTCCTTAATTTATATCTAGATATAAAAGTCTAGTTAACCATAATAGAATTTTATAGAAGTAATAGTCCTTAAGATATATATAAGCTAAATAACTTTTATATATATATAGATTAAATATATAAGAATCTAAATATGGCAGACTATATTTTAATATACCTTTTAAACAAGTATATAAAAACTATAAATACTTTACTAACTTCTGATTTTATTTGAAAAGACTTCCTATTATAATAAGTAATATCTCATAGCTATATATTATATAAATTAGTTACTTATAAGCCGCTTTATCCTTAAAATTATATTACTATCTAATTAATATCAATATTAATACTAATAACGTTAAAGAATTTAGTTGCTTTTATATAATACATAATAAGATAATTAGAAAGCTATAAGATATTATATCTTATATCCAACTAATAAATTATTAGAATAAATTAATAATATAACTTAAAGGTAAATAGTAGTAATGATATAATAATAATAAATACTATTTAAACTATAGAAATTATAAAAGCCCTACTATAAGGGTTCTTATAATCACAGGATATATCGAAGTATTTGAACTATTAAGTCTAAAGATATATATCTAGGAATTATCTAAAGAAATATACCCTTTATACTACTAAAATAACTTGAAAATAAACTTACTCTAGTAATAAGATTTAAGATTTAGATTCTAATATTAATTTGGAAAAAGAATAATTCCAACATAAAATAAAACTCTA
Organism: Colletotrichum spinosum; assembly: GCA_004366825.1. Taxonomy (NCBI): domain Eukaryota; kingdom Fungi; phylum Ascomycota; class Sordariomycetes; order Glomerellales; family Glomerellaceae; genus Colletotrichum; species Colletotrichum spinosum. The sequence continues at coordinate 6,005 of QAPG01000841.1, forward strand.
GAGTTTTAAAAAAAAGAAAAAAGCCAATTAAAAATGTTTTAAAATAAAATATAAAGTAAATAGATTTTTTATATTATTAAAAGTATATATTAATGACGGATATATAATTTAACTATCTTTAAATAGTAACTATAATATTTATATTATAATTAACTCGTATTTAATCTATTTAATCTATTTATTATATATGAATAGAATACTTAAGAAGTTTAGAAGTTCTATAGACAAAGTAATAAATATATTAATAGAAAATATTATAATACTTATTATTCACCTGCTTAATATAGTAGTTTAACGTCTAGCTAGCTTTTACTATTTTATAGTAAGAGTAGTAGGTTTGAATCTTATAGTAGATAAGCGCGACTAGTAGTTATAGACCTTCTAGTTATATAAATCAAGTATAATAATTACTACTAGCTATTAGTATCTATTATTAGCTATCTATAACTAACGACTATTAATAGCTAGTAATAGATATTACTAGCTAGTTAGTATTAGTATTATATAATAACTTATTATGATTTTTTAAAGAAGTAATTATGATAGATATAGGCCTATACTTTCCTTTTGTGATATACTTCCCGTATTTATTAGTAATCGTATTAACTAATTATATTTACTGCTTGATATTTCCTCTATTTAAATAGTTCCTTAGTATTAGTAGTATTTATAAGGTTTATAAGGTAAGAGCTAACTACTAGGTGTAATTTCCTTTAAAGGGTTCCCGAGAGACATATGACTTTAAATAGATCAAAGACCTCTAATATAACTATTATAATACTTATAATTCAACTTAGTAGTTATACTTAGAAGGTTTATATTTATATTATTAATAACATAGACATTAATATCTTCTTAGATAAACTATAGATAGAATAGAATATTAATATTTATAAGACTTAAAAGTATTATATATATTATAATAAGAGATAAATATTTATTTTTCTAATAAGATAAAAAGAAAGCTTCTTAATTTAAAAGGTTTATATAATAGGAATACTAATAACTACCTCTTTTATTATAATCTACTAAAAGACTTCTAAAATATATAAATATATTTACTATAAATATTTTACAGTAAGAGAGATTATATGAATTATGGACTTAATAGAGATTAAGAAGATACTTTAAATAAAGAATAGAAAGGACGGCTTAATAGTATTATTAAATTAAATATATAAGGCATTTAAAGACTTCTTTAAGAAGAATAAGATATATCTTATACTATTTATCTATTTAAATATAAATTATAAAACCTATTTCAAAAGGAGAAATAGTAATTAAGAGTAGTTTGTATCTTAAAAGCTACCTTATAATATATCTTAAGAAGAACCTTTAGTTTCATGAACAATACGTTAGGATTTCATTAATAGAGAATTTATATAAGTAAATAAGTTATCTATAAGTATTCTAATCTTATTTATTAAGAAACCTAGGAGGAAACTATCTTTTTACTATTACTACAGAATGCTTAATATTATTATAAAAAAGGACTATTACTTCTTATTATTTATATAAAAGATCCCTTAATAAATAACTTTAATTATATAGTTTATAAAGCTAGATATTATTTGTACATTTTATAAACTCTAAACTTTAGAAGAATACTAAGAAAAGACCACTTTTTATATATAATACAATTTCTTTAAATAGCTTATATATTTACTTAGACTTATAAAAGTCTTCATAAAATTTAATATTATATTAATAGTATATTCTATAAGTTTTCTAACAGTCTTACACTAATATATTGAGATAATATCTTTGCCTATATAGTAGGACTTTCAAAGGATTATAAAGAAAGAATTAAGAGAGTCTTATAAATTCTATTTATAGTTAGATTGAGTTTAAACTTAATTAAATATTTATGTTCTATGGAAATAGTAAAATATATTCAGTTTACATTTAAAACTGGAAAGGGAATCAGTTACGATTCTAAAAGGGTAAGGGTAATAAATGAGTAGCTTATTTTAAAAATGATAAAAACTATAAGGAGTTCTTTAGAATCTACTACTTATTGCTATATATTTATAGATAATTATAGAATTCTTATAGAATTTCTAAATGTTTTAATAAAGAAAAGTATAGTATTCTATTAGGAAGAGAGGCAGAAAAGTATTCTTGTTATTCTTAAAGATGATTTTATAAAATCTTTAATCTTTTTACATTTTCACTTAGACTTAGTAATTACTATTAAAATAGATTATTTAGAATCTATATTAAGAAGTATTCTTTTATAAGGAGATATATAACAATACTGCTAATTAGTTATCTTTTACTTATAAAAGCTATGTCAAATATAATATAACTACTCAATCTATAACAAAAAGATTTTAATAATAATATCTTATTTTGATCTTTAGAATATAGAACTAAAGAGTTATAATAGATTCTATATCTTAATAAATTATAAGGGTTTGGAATCTTTTATAAAAAGGTAAAGCTTTCATAAACATTTGAATGAATAGGCTGAATAATTAGCCTATGACTAATTTAAAATTAAGTATTAATTAGACCATTTAGTTATTATACTAAATATGTTATTAAGATATAAATAAGATATTCGAATCAATCAAAAGGATAAAAGAGAATAGGATAGAATAATCGGATTAATTCTAGATTTAGCTTAATTATATTAGATATCTATATCAGTTATATAACAAATATAAGAATCAAATAAGGTTAATATCGTATTATTATAAGTTTTGAATAATAACATAAACCTTTAGAAACTATAAAGTAATATTCTATTTGAAGATAAATGAAATTTAGAAATCTATTAAATTATGACTAAAACACTATATATTCCTCATTACTACCCAGATTAGAATTCACATTATAAAATATATTTTCGATATATTAGAGTATCTTATATAGAAAGATTATATATAGATATCTAGAGATATAAACTAGGAATATTAAGATAATATCTTATAAATAGTTAGAATATAAAAAGTCTATAATTCCCCTCTAATAAACTATTCTTAGAAGAATAATATATTTAAAATCATATTATATTAGTATTACTGATTAGGCTTTTTATAAGATATATAATATTACATATAGAACTATAATACTTATAATACTAATATAACTTAAAAAGATATAAAGAGAAGACTTCTAAAAGTATTATTTATATTAGAAAGGGTTTATAATAATTCTATAATAAATGTTATTACTAACTTATTTATATTAATAAAGAATAATATTTACTTCCATTAGAGTTCTAGCTATTTAGCTTTTACTCATCTATCCTAATAACCCATTTTAGGTAAATAAGGGCTTGAGTATTCTTTATTACTCTCATAACTCTATATTTTCTATTTATTATAGAAAATCAGTTATCAGAATTAAGGTTATACTATTTTAATTATTTATGCTCTAAATTAATCAAACTATAATATTAGAGTATCTAGTAAATAGACTACTTAGTAGCCCGAGTATAGTGGAGCTAAAAGTTCTATATCATATAAAGTTAATCTTTCTGAAAATAAATTCTATTTAGATACTAATATTATAAAGTTCCCTACTTCCTATAGAATTAGAACTTCTAATTATTATTACTATTTAAATTAATATTAATACTACTTTTAGATATTATTCTAAATAACCTATCTTTCAATAATTAATAATTATTAATTCTTCTTAACCTTTTACTAATTACTTGTTACTAATTTAATAAATTATAAGCCTAACTTTATATTAAATTTTCTCTTTATATTAAATTCTTATCTTTACCTATTATTAATATTAATATCCTTATGTTTATTAATAGTTATTTAAGTTATATTAGAATCTATACTAACTAACTCTAAGTCTTCTACTACCTATTTATCTATACAAAACCTTTCTTAACTATTTCTATAAAACTCTATAGTTTATTCTTTTTATACTTACTTCAACTAACTAACTAATTCCTCTTATTAATTCATTAATTTAATATTAGATAAATCTATAACGAGATTATACTAATTAGGGTAATAGGCTTATCATTAGGCTAATAAAAGAAATAGTATAGTAATAGAAGTTAAAAGTTTCTTATATTTTAAGTCTACTAAGACTTTTTATAAACTAGCTCTTAGGTTTACTAAGACTTTTATAAATTAGAGTTTTAAGTCTATCAAGAGTTTTATAAATTAGGATTTTGAATCTATTATAACTTTTATAAATTAGAACTTTGAGCTTTTTTAGATCTTTATAAAAAGAGTATCTCTTATAAGATTTGAATTTTAGACTACTATAAGTTATAGGTATATTAATTATTAATTAACTATTAAGCTATACTATTATTAATTCTTTAGGTAATAATAGTCTACTAGAGGTAGTCCCTAAGTATTTGAATCCTACTTCAGGATTTTGATTAATTCTTTATTAAATAACTATAATACCTTTTTAAACTATTATTAAAAGCTAAAAGTAAATCTAAGTTATATTATATCTCAAAATTAAAAAGAACTTAGAATTATAATATTTAATATATCTATATAAAAGCTTTACTTAATAGTAAAAATATCTTTATAGATTTAACTAAACCTGTTTCTTTAATTAATCCTCATGAATATTACAAGGCTTTTAGTTATATATAGCTAAACTGAAAAAGAAGTCTTTTACGAATTATCAAAACTAATACTAATATCTTTAATATGATTAGTTATTTAAAAAAGACTCTACAAATTAACTAGTTTTTCTAATAAGTTTCTTACTTATAAAGAATTCTTCAATACTACTCTTAATAACTTTAAGTCTATAGAAGAATATCTAAATAGGATAAAAAAACTCATTAATAACTTCTTTTATAATAACATTAAATTACCTAATTAAACTATTATTACTTATATCTTAAATAATCTAGATGAAAGTTATAAAGGTTTTATTATTTTGATTATTTAGAGTTTTAAATCTAATAAGGATTCTTATAAGTTAGATTCCTTATTTTCTAATCTATTAAATAAGTTTAAAAGAGATATTTATATTTGTTTTAGTTAATTGTATAACTAAGATAAATCTTAAAAGTAAAATTATTTAGTGGTCTTCTCTTAAAGTTATTAAGAAACTTTAGAAGAAATAGAAAAGCATTCTCTATAATTACTATATAAAAACTAATTATAATAAAGAGAATTACTTTAGTCTTTATGTTAAAAAGACTCCTATTTAGATAAAACCTAAAAGTCCTCCTAAACTTTCTAAAAAGAAAAAGATAAGACTAATACTTGAGATTTAATTAATATTATTTTAATACTAATTAAAGGAATCTCTAGTAATATAACTAGAAGTCTTATATAACTTAATTAGAATACTATAGAAGAAAAAGATAAAGAAGAAAGTATCAAATTTAAAAATATAACTCTAATCTAACCTTCTCTTAAAAGAATTATTATTATAAAAACTCTAGTTGTTTTAATTTCTAAGAAGATTGAGTAAAGCAGGAATTCTATTAAACAGTTTCAAACTATTTCATTCTTTATTAATACTAAAGCTATTATTTATATAGTTAAGAATTATATTCTTTTAGTGAATGAAACTAAGACTCTTTTACTTATTAAGTAGGGAAATACTAAAGATATTATTTTAATTATAAAAAGTAATTTGAAAGTTATTTTAAATAATATGAAATATCTTTTATATAATATCTATTATATATTATAACTAAGTATTAACCTATTAAATTAATCTAAACTTAACTCTATAGAAATATTATCTATCTTTTTTAAGAAACTTATATTATTTGATATTAAATAAGATAAACTCTTATTTATAAGAATTAAAAATAATAATTTCTATAAGTTTAGAATTCTTATTTAACTTAAATAATCAGTTCTTTATACTGATATTGCTAATATTGATAACTTAAAGCTATAGTATAATAAAATAAGCTATATTAGTAATATTATTAAGTTAATTAAGAATATAATAAATAATATTAATTATGAGTATTCTAAAAGTAATAAGTTACTTATTTATAAAGCTTATCTTAAACGTAAGTTTACTAATAAAGATAAGAGAGATTTGAATTCTTTTAAGAAGTTTGAATATCTTAATTATATTAATTTAGACTTATATAGACTTATTTTACTAGAGAACTTGAATTACTTTAAATATTTTATTTTATTTATAAATAAGTATAACAGATTTATTCAAGGAAAGTTATTAAAATCTAAAAGTTCTAAAAATGTTACTTCAACCTTTAAAAAGTTTATTAACATTATTAGTAATAATAATAATAATAATAATAAGAAAATTAAAGAAGTTAATATAAATAGTAGCCTTAAGTTTTCTAATAATAGAATAAAGGTTATCTATTTTAATAATAGTATTAGTCTTAATATAAAATTACTTTATACTTATAAGCCTAATAGTTTAATTGAAAAGACTATGAGAACTATAATTAATAAGACTAGAACCTTTCTCTATAATTCTAATTTACCTTTATATTTTTAGGAGCTAGCTATTTTAACTTCTATTTATATTTATAATAGAATGCCTCATTCTTCTATTAAGTTCAAAACTCTATATAAATTAAAGAATAAAAAGAAACTTTTTATTAGTATTATAAAAGTTTAAAATAGTATTTATTACTATAAAGTTGAGAATAAGTATTCTAAGAAGCTTAATTTAGAAATAGAAAAGAGTATTATAGTTACTTTTAGTTATAATATCTATTCAATTTAAGAATTTCAAGCCTAGAATACTATTTAGTCTACAAATATTAATATTCTTAAAAACTAATTTAATTCTCAATAAAAAGAAGAATTATCTATTTTCAATAGTACTATTACTACTAAGTCTAATTAACTTGATAAAGAGAATAAATCTAATTAATCTAAGTCTAATAATTCTTCTTAAAGTCTAATTATTATTAAGTCTAATAGAATTTATAATTCTACTGAAGATACTACTTATTTTCTTCCTCCTAATAAAGTTAATAATAGTAATAATAACTTCAAGCCTTTTTCTTAAGAAAAGACTAAGTAGTCTATTTATAATTCGTCTTAATAAGGTTAGAACTTTAATAGAAAGTCTACTATATCTATAGAGATTCCTTCTTTAAATCTAGAATTTAAAAAGAACTATAAATAGTATTTATATAAAGAAGGTATACTCTTTATAATTAGAGATTATTCTTCTTTAGTCTTTTGTATTAATTATAATTAATATATTCATAATAATAACTTATTTATTATTAAACATAGTAATCTTTATACTACTAAGTATATATTATTAATTAATACTCTAGACAGACTAACTAGCTTTTTCAATAGTTATAAATTCTCACTTATATAATAACTAGATTTAAATTTTGAATAAAGAAGTTAAGTCTATAGAATCTATAGAAGTTTAAACTATTCTACTTCTACTTAATATTTCTTTTATTAAAAAGAATAATATTAATATATTCAGGAGTAGATAGGTTTATAAAATAAAACTTAAAAATTAGGATCTTAGTAATCTTATATATAAAACTAGATAGGTTGCTTGAAGCTTTAATCAGTACTTTAATATTAACTATTTAGAAACTTTTAATACTACCTATAGGCCTAAAGGTTATAGATATATATTAATTATATCTATTTATTATAGCTAGATCTGAATTCAATATAATATTACTATTAGATTTATTTATCTAAAAGTAGATAAAAAGATATATATTAAGTTACCTACTAGCTATATTTATAATAAAGATTCTAAAAGTTTGGTTTATAGTACTAACTATAAGAATTAGCGTTTTGTTTATCTATTAAATAAAATTTTATATAAGTTAAAATAGAGCTTAAGATTATAGTATTTATAGTTTAAATCTATCTTATATAAGATTAGTTTTAAAATATCTCTTTATAATAAAGGAATATTTATATTTAATATTACTCTTAATAAAAGTAAATATTTAGCTATTTTAATATATTATATTAATAATATACTATTAAGAACTAATA
>QAPG01000842.1:0-14896 GCA_004366825.1 Colletotrichum spinosum
TTATTATCTTAAAGATAGAAGAAAATAGTAAAAATAATAATATTTTAAACTTAAAAGTAATATTATCTATTTTTCTTCTACTAAGTTAAAAGAAATTATATGAAGTATATTAGCTTCTAAGGTTTATAGTATAATTATAAGAGTTAATATAAAGTATATAATTTCTACTACTTTTAGGTAAATAACTAAATATTTAAAGATACTAGTAATACTAATAATAATTTATATTAATTCCTACGTCTTTTATAAATACTTCATTAAGCTAAGTACTACTAAAAAGAAATACTTTATAATTAATATTATAGTATTCTAATAATTATATAAGTAAAGGGAGATTCTTAAGATTCATTAAATTAATAATACAAATAGCTTTATAGATANAAGATCTATTAGATTAATAGTAAAAATAACTTTATAAATAGTATAACTAAAAGATCCAATAATTAAGGTTTTAAAAACTTACAATAATAAATAAAGTAATAATATAGATAGAGGGATAGGTTATAAGAGCTACTGATGGTAATAAGAAGAAGAGATAGAGGTAAAAAGAGGATATATAAAATAATAAAACGAAGGTAATAAAAAGAGAGAGAGGGGTATATTATAGTGGGAGCTTAAGGTACCTAATATAGTATTAAATAAAAGGCGTATTTTTTTAGAGAAATACTATTTATAGTGCTTTTGTGGTTTTTAGTATAATTAAAAGGATTTGTATAACTAGAGGTGATTTTATGTTGTTTTGATATTTTATACTACTTTTGCGTTTTATACTACTTTTATATTTTATACTATTTTTACGTTTTACGCTATTTTTGCATTTTATACTACTCTTACGTTTTATACTACTTTTACATTTTACACTAGTTTTAGCGTTTTATATACTTATTATGTTGTTTTGATATTTTATACTACTTTTGCGTTTTATACTACTTTTATATTTTATACTATTTTTACGTTTTACGCTATTTTTGCATTTTATACTATTTTTGCGTTTTATACTACTTTTGTGTTTTATGCTGTTTTTGCGTTTTACGCGCTTTAGCTATAAAAGAGAGTATTACTAGTATTAAGTTAAATACGGTACTAAGGTAGTTAAAGCTATAGTAGTAGGTACCTAAGTAGTTATCCTATTTATTTAAGCTAATAAGAAGAAAGGGATTATTATATAGATTTATCCTTAAGGTATATAGTATATATATATATTATAAGCTAGAGATAGATATTTTAAATAGAAATAACTAGTTATATACTATTTATACAATCGATTGATTATAGTGTTTACTAGTTGTAAACTAATATTAATATAACAATTTATAATATAATTACTAATTAAAATAATAAGAATATAATTAATAAAAAGGATTTTAAAGAAGAGATATCGTATTATCCTAAAAGAACTATAAAATATATTATACTTACTTTTATATTATTTATTCTTACTTCTAAAAAGTAGAAGAAGCCTATTAGTATTAAAACCTCCTTTATAATTAAAATAATTAAATGCCCTATATTTAAAACTTTTAGAATAATTCTAATTTTATCTAGTCATAAATATAAATATATCAGTAAGATAAATAAAGAAAAACTCCATAATTCCTATCTTAATTACTTATCTTTTTTAGTATGAGTTATAATACTTTTAAGATTTATTACTAAGATCTTTATTATTACTATTAATACTACTTTAATAAATAGTACTTATAATTTTATTTATCTTTATACTAAATTCCTTATTATTTAAAATAATAAGAGTATTAGATTTATAATAAGTATTTCTTATATAAATTCTTAATTACGTTTCCTAACCTATATACTTCTAGATAGTTTCTATTAACTACTAGGAGTTCTATAATATTATTACTACTATCTATACTAATTATAATAAGAATTACTTAATCTTTATACTTATTCTTTTTATTCTATTTATAATTCTTATAATTCTTATAATTCTTATAATTCTTATAATTCGTATAATTCGTATAATTCGTATAATTCGTATAATTCGTATAATTCGTATAATTCGTATAATTCGTATAATTCGTATAATTCGTATAATTCGTATAATTCGTATAATTCGTATAATTCGTATAATTCGTATAATTCGTATAATTCGTATAATTCGTATAATTCTTATAATTCTTATAATTCGTATAACTCCTATAATTCGTATAATTCGTATAATTCGTATAATTCTTATAACTCGTATAATTCGTATAATTCGTATAATTCTTATAATTCGTATAATTCGTATAATTCTTATAATTCTTATAATTCTTATAATTCTTCTAATTCTTCTAATTCTTCTAATTCTTATAATTCTTATTATTCTTCTAATTCTTATAATTCCTATAATTCTTATAATTCTTCTAATTCTTCTAATTCTTCTAATTCTTCTAATTCTTCTAATTCTTCTAATTCTTCTAATTCTTCTAATTCTTCTAATTCTTCTAATTCTTCTAATTCTTCTAATTCTTCTAATTCTTCTAATTCTTCTAATTCTTCTAATTCTTCTAATTCTTCTAATTCTTCTAATTCTTATAATTCTTATAATTCTTATAATTCTTATAGTTCTTATAATTCTTATAATTCTTATTGTTATAGGCTTTTTTAAGTAATTCTTTTATAAGTAGTACTAATAGTATTAGCTTTCCCTTTCTAGGTAAAAGCCTAATTATTAATTTATATTACTCTTTTAATTTTTATCTTCTTATCTATTTAGGTAGTTATACTCTTAAAACCTATTTTAAATTACTTCTTAACACTTATAAATAGGTTGCTTATTATAACAATCTTTTCAAAGAGTAATATAGTAATTTGATTTATTTGTCTAAACCTTAACTCTAGAAGATTGATCTTAATATATAAACTCTATATTTTTAGATATTCTTTTACTTATAAGCTTTAGCTTTGAATTAAAGAATACTTTACTCTCTTATACTTTTAGATTTTATAGTAATTCTATATAGTTTACTACTTATCTATATCTTATACTAATTCTATTTAAAAGAATTCTAATTATACTCCATTATTTTTCTTAAAGTTACTTATATAATTTCTTTCAAAGAAGTCTCACTTATAATCTAAATTTAATTACTTTTAAAACCTTTTAAATAGTTATATTAATAGAACTTTAGTTAGACTATATACTACTAGCTATATTAAGGAAATATAAGTAATCAATAGTCCTTTTTTAGAGATTTCTTAGTAGAACTAGTAGTTATAAATATTTATACATTTTAGATCTATTTAAAGTCTTATAAGTTTCTTAGAAATAAGACTTATTGTTTCGAAATTATTATATTAGACTTTAATTATTATTAGTTAGTTCTTATTAATAGAAAGTCTTATTTTTTCTAAACTCTTTATTAGTAGTTAGAGTTATAATAATATTAGTAGGTAATTTATAAATAGTACTTTTTTACTACTAAAGAAAGAAAGAGTAGTTTAATTGTTATAATTAATATTATAACTATAGATTACTTTATAACCTTCCAAATAATACTCCTTCTAAATAGTTCTATTATACAGTTTTAAGAATTCTTTTAATTTCCTATATTATCTCTAAAGCTTATATCTAAAGAAACTATTAGTTTGCTTTCTAAATCTTTATATATTATATTATACTTAACATATAGATATTAAGGTTTATAGATATAGTTAAGTATTTAGTTTACTACTTCTTAATACTAAAAGCTAAAGTCTTAATTAAAATCAACTAACTAACTAGTTATAAGTATTATATTAAGTCTTATTATAATTATTATATATAGTATCATACTTCTCCTTTTCTAGTAGAAGTTTATCTTATAATATAAAACTTCTTCTTTATATAAAAAGAATTCTAAGTATACTATAAGAGATTTATTTCTTACTTTAAATTAGTATTTTGTTAATAGGAATATAAATGCTTTCTTTATATATATAGTTTATCAGAATTATAGTTTTTAAGTTTCTTAATTATATAAGATTTTAATAATAAGATATTACTATAAATCTTCCCTTCTTTTAAAATAATATTATAATTAGAAGTTCTATATGGTTTTTCTTATAAGACCTTTATATATTTTTAAAAAAGTTCAAATATAATTATTAATATAAAAGAAGAAGAGAATTAAGTTTTTATATTAATAATAGTTTTCTCTAGAAGTATGAAAGAATTATAAATCTCTAAAGTTTTTCTTAAGGTATTACCATTATAATATAAGAGATTATTAAAAGCTATAGAATATTTTTAAGAACTTTAGAATTCTATTTGATATTGTATATCCTCAAAGTATTTATATATAGATCTTTTCATTAATCTTAGTATAAATTAAAAATTATTTATTATACTATATTATATGAGCTTAAAGTTGAAATATATAATAATTATTAAAAGAATCCTAAATAATATTCCTATAAATATTACTATATAAGTATTATATTTATCTTTAGATTACTAATTCCTTCTTATAATTAAGTAAGCTTTTAACTTTAGTAATTACTTATACTTATTAAGTTTATAAATATAAACCTAGTAGTATTTGAGGATTATTTAGCTTTTTATGATTAGTTTATTAATTTTAACTTATAATTATAAGATTTAATAGCTTCTTAGGTATACTTCTTTAGCTTCTTGAAACCTTTAAACTAATAGGTAAGTATTCTAAAAGTCTATATTTCTCTTTATATAGTTTAGATATTCTTTTTAGTTTAAAAGTTATCAGTAAGATATTAAGAAGGAAGGTAATTATTATTAGAATATATTTTCAAAACTTAAGGACTTTATACTATATTATAGTAGTTAGAATCTTCCTAAAATATATAAAGTTCTTTAAACCTTATTTTAAGTTTTTCAAACTCCTTAAGAATAATAAGTAATTAATTAAATAATTAAAGAATTACTTATATTTCTTTTTATTTATCTTAAATACTAATAGCCTTATTATTATTTATCTTGATTATCTATTTCTAGAGGACTTCTAAACTTACTAAGTTTTTAATATCTATTTAAAGAAATAAATAGTTTTATATAAATTCTAAGATTTCTATATATTTTACATATTCTTAAGAAAGTTATTTTAAAATATATGTATAAAATAAATCTTATTATAAGTAAAGTTTATAGCTACTTTCCCTTTTTATATTCTTCTTTTAATACTTCTTTAAAGATTATTATAAAACTTATAAATTCTAGAGAGGGAAGAAAAATAAACTACAATTTAAATTTTATTTCAAAATAAATAGATTTCCCTTTAGAATTTTAAATACTTATGTATTGAGCATTCAGTTCAATTAAAGATGTTTTAATAATTTTATTTATTTCTTTATTAATATCTTATCTTATAAGTATACTTTCTAACTACGTTATAAGTTTAATAATTCTTTTTCAAACCTCCTTTAGGTTTATTTATAATATTTTATATATAAATCTTTTAAAGTGACTATTAAAGAACTTCTTTGTATTAAATATTACATCTTAAGTTATAAAAGCTTTTTTTTAAAAAATGATTCTAGATCTTAAAAGAATTACTTAACACATAATTTATTAAAAGTCATAATAGAATTCTTAGTATAAGCTTTTAGTATGAATTCTATTTTAACTAAACTTTATAAGGTTTTATAAAGATATAATATCTATATATTTTTAAATAAGAGAAGTCTAGAATTAATATATCAGTATTCTTATCCCTCTAGAAATATTAATAGAACTATTTATATAGTATCTTCTAATTTTATAAAACTACAAGAGTATACTTATATATATATAGCTATTTTAAAGATTTTAAACTATAGATTATAAGGTAGAAATACTTTAATAGTTCTAAACTTTATATACTCCTGAATTACTACTACTATTCCTTTTATTCCTTTATTTTATATTTAAGTATTTAGTATAAAGAATTCAAATTTAATCCTTTTTTCTTAGACTTCTATTTAGACTATTCTATCTTTCTAGATCTTATTATCTATTTTAATCTTTTTAAGTATAGTTTTATATATTGTTTTTGAGAAGTTAAGAAGCTTTCTAATTACTTTTAGGATTTCTTCTATTTTTCTTAAATAGGAGTAGATATCCTATGCTAAACTGATTATTTAATCTATTAAAACTACTACTAATATATAGCCCTTATAGTCTTTATTGAAATTATAAAGGTTAATAGGAATTTCCTCCTTTAGATTAATATGTTATACTACTTTTTTAAAGTTCTATATATTATTCTATACACTTTCCTTTTAATATATAGATTATAACTTATAGTTAAAACTATATAAAACTAGAGTTTTAATCTTATTCTTCTAATAAATATCAATAAGTAGTTTATTATCTTAAAGCTTAAATCCCTTAGTTCTATATATTAGAATTCTTAAGACTTAATTATAAAGCACTTTTATATGGAAGTAGTATACCTATATTACTATTAGGACTTAAAAGGTTTATTTCAAAATGAAAGCTTTGTAACTATTAATAGTTTAACACTAACTCTTTCTAAGGAACTATATTTAAATATATATAATTTATTTATAATCTTAAGAATATAGAAATAAATCTTATCTATTCTTTTAATATAATTATTTCTTAAGTTCTAATCCTACTATAAACCTTTCTTATAGAATTTTCGAAATAAAGCTAAATTACTTATAGAATTAAAATATAATATTATATTATAAATTTATAACCTTATAAGCTTATGAAAACTTTAAATAATAAGTATTAGAATATTATAACCTTTAATAAAAGTCTTCTGAGCTTTAGTTTAAAAGTAGTTACTTATAGAAAATCTTATAAAAATTTAAAACTAGTTTATATTATTAAATATATATATTATTAATCTTAAGTCTCAAATCATAAACTTTATACAAATATAAGGCTTGTTTAAAACCATTAAAACTATATTTACTATACTATAGAAGTATTTATATAGTTAAGAAATTAAAGTTAAATGTATGATCTTCTTTTTATATTCTATGAAATCTTCATTAGATTCTATCTTTCTATTTAAAATATCTTAGATTTTTTAATTGTATTTCTAGGTGTAATCATGGATTTCTTTATTAATTTAGAAATATTTTAAGAAAAGGTATTTTATCTAATAAATCTTATAGTTAGTATTTCTATTTAACTTATATTTCTTATTATTATTTAAATCTTATTTATAATACTTATTAATATTATATTAACTAGAAATACCTCTTCCCTTTTAAATTTAACTTTATGTTTAACCTTTTATAAGAAGAAGAGATCTTTTTACTATTTTTCTATTATTAGTCTAAATATCTATAAAGTTAAATACTTTTCTTGCTAGTCTAATTTGTTTTAGAATAATCTTCTAGTTTAAAATAAAGAAATAAATCTAATTTATAATATTAATAATCATTAAATTGTTATCTTAAGCATTTTTAAAAACTATCAGTTAATATAAGAAAATCTAAGACTTTATCTGAATATCTATAAAGACTATAGTATATTCGATAAATTCAATAATAAACTTATAAATATTTCAAGCTTTAGTATTAAAATATTTATAAATAACTTTCTCCTATCAAGAAACTTAAGTTTCTATATTATAGTTTAAATTTAACTTCTTCTTTATAAACTTTATAAGTATTATTTAATATACTATAATTACTTCTACTTTCCTTTCTATCTTATTATAATTTATATAGTTTTTAAGTTTAAATAACTAGATATCAAAACTTCTCATTATATTATAAAATTACATTAAGAAATCTAGAGAATTTATATTTTTAATATCTTCTTATACTACATATTTCTTTTTTATTCTTTTATAATATATTCTATTTAAATATCATATTTAATTTATTTTATCTTATAAAGATATATTAATAGTGAAGAAGTATTAAAAAGTTATAATTTATAAAATAATATCTCTTTTTATAAGTATAATATGAATATTTCTTTTAACTTTAAAAGTTTCAATTTAGAATTAGAATACAATTTATAATAATTATTAAATTCTTATTAAATAGTTAGAAATCTTAAGAATATTTAGTTTAATAATTAATTTTATATATTTTATATTAGATCTTTTGAAAAGAGCTTTATTATAAGATAAAGAGTTTATAAAATCCTAAAACCTATAAGATTAATATAAGAACTCTATTTATTTAATTTAGAAAACTTAATCCTTTAAATTATGTAAAATAATCTTTTTAGAACAAATAGATATTTCTTTTTAAATCTTTAAGAAGTTTTTAATTTAAATAATTCCTTTATAAGATATATAAAATTCTTAGTTATTAAATTAATTATATTATTATTCTGAGATCTGAAATCGCCTAGGAGACTATAGAGATATTAAATACCTAATAGAAGTATATTAACATAATCCTGCGAAGTATATATATATAATATATCTTTCTTAATCTAATAATACTAACGGGTTGTAGCTTAATGTACTAGTAGTAGCTTCGAAGTATTAAACTTACTGTAGTAGTACTCATAATATTAACTCACACTAGAATACTACTAGTACACCTTAATAATACCAGCCTTATGAATACAAAAAAGCAATAGACTACTATAGACTAGCCCTCTCTTCATCCTTCAATATACTTAAGTTAAGAGCTATCTCTCTATAATAATACAACTACAACTACTACTAATAATAATAATGATAATAAGAATACAGACTACTTCTAGCTACTATTACTATACTCAACCCTTGTAACTTCAATATAAATATCGATTTTATTAAAACTATTAATAACCATAAGGACTATAGCTACTTTTATAAAAGCCTAAATAAGCTAATATTATATAAAAGTAACTTTATTACCCTCTCTACCCTTCTTAAGATAACTAAACTTAAATTTAACTTTAAAATATTATTAGTAGATAAAGCTATTAGTAAAATTAAGAAGTATAAGATTGAAAGAATAAAAACGAATCTAATATTTTAAAGTAAAGTATTTAGTAATAACTCTAAATACATTAAAGATACATTAGAGATAGCTTATTAGATATTTAAAAGGATATGTATATCAAAATCTACTTATAATTTATCATTACTAGGTGATAATTAGATAGGTTAAGATAACTTAAAGTTAGAGATATTATATTATATACTATCGATATAATATTATTATATAACGTTTTAAGACCTAAAGTAAGTATAGTTATAGTAGTTAGTATAAAGTGGATTGGAATATAAGTCCTAGCTAGAGACTAAATATTCTCTGTACAAAACGAAAGACTTATTATTATTATTAGGAGTAGTAATAATATTATTATAAGATTGTTAATTAGTCTATAGTAAACTGTTATTTTCTTTTAGATCTATAATGAGTATTATTAAGATATACTAATAGTAGTATTATTAATATAGGTTAATATTATAAGTACTATTATAATAAGTTTAAAACCTCAAAACTACTACTAATATATTAAGCTATAACCCTCTGTATAGACTATTATAAAACTTATACTAACTTTTAAGTTCAAGCTCGATCTAAACTAATAGTCATACTATTAAGTCTTTTTAACTATATTTACCTATAGAGATAAATATGAACTATAATATATACCTAAGGACTTTTCTATTATAGAGATCATTTACTAGGTATTATATAAGGTTACTTATTACATAGGGGACTAAATATAGAAAGTTCTATGAGAAATTCTAGATGTTTATTTAAGGAAGAAAATTACAAGTATCTATACTTTTATTTAAATATAACTATTATTCTTTTTATAGCTAAAGTTAAATCTACTTGATTTAATAAAAAACTAAGTTCAAAATAAATTAAATAGACAAGGATTATATATTATATAATTAGAGTAATAAGAAATGCAAGAATACTTCTAGAAGTCCAAGCTCTTATATTAAGGAAACTCTATTCTATTTTAAAATGAAAGGTTAATTCACTTTCTCAAAATAGATTTAATACTATAAGAATCATACCAGCGTTCCAGAAATAATTTATACTATATAATGTAGAAAAGAACTCTACTTCAATAATATGATTTAAGAAAAATAACTTATATAAATTTAATATTTCTCTTATATAAAAAGATATTCTTCTTTTTATTATTATATTATAACTTAGAAGGGGCTAATAGCTCGCTCTCTACAGCGACTATTAGGAAATATATTACCTCTTAAAGTATAACTTTAGCCTTCTTACTCCCTACTAATTACTATAACTAGCCTCTAGTTGATCTAGAATGAAACTCTTTATAGCTATAGTTAGTATACCTATCTTATGGTAATTCTTTTCTAAATAATAAATAACTAACAACTCCTTCTTATAATAACTTTATATTCTTACGCCCTTATAACTATATATAATTCGAATATCTTAAGATATTCAATTATTACTAACTATAGGCATTATGTTTAACTAAATACTACCTACCCCTAAGATGAGACTTTATACTACTAATATAAAAGTTCTCTACTATTAATATAAGATCACTTATAATATCTATATAAGTATAATAAGACGGAGCCTACTCTTATTAGTAAATTATCTTAATATATTAAATGTAGCTAATATAGAAATAATATTGAAATAAAAATAGATATCTTTTGTATAATTAGATAATTTTTAAAATTCCTATAATTATATGATTATAATATTCTAAGGTATGTAATAATAAGTATTATAATAAGATATGAATCTTAAAATATTATGTAATTAATATTTCATTTCTAATATTACTAGGTTAATCTAATACTTTATAGAATAATAAGATAATTTTATTTTAACTATCTATAAGTTACTTATTAATTATAATACTTAGAATAATTCTATTAAGATTCAGTCTAATATACTAATAGTCTTAATTATAGTAATTATAATTAGATACCTGTATATTCACGTTATAGCTATCTCTTCATAGGTAGTTATATAGATTTCAAGCCGACTCTACTTTTATTATAGAAATATAAAAGAATAATAGATTACAGAGTATCCAACTCTTATAAATACTCTATTTTATGCTATCTTCAAGAGGTTTATAAAGGTTCTTAACTTTATAACTTTAGTAATTACTTTAAACTATATATATGAAGTTTTAGCCCTAATAAGGCTTTTTCTAAACATATTATTACTATAAGGTCTTCTACTACGATAAGGTTAAATATTAGAACTAAGGGTATAATTATCTATAATAATAAGTAATTTCATTACTATTCTAACTAAATATAAGTTAGTATTAGTATAAATACTATTATTAAATAAAGTTTATAGTTAAATCTATATGTAAAGTATAGAGCTTAGATATTATTCTAAGCATAGAGTAAGAGTAACCAAATTTTAGTATAGCTTTTATATAGTTATGTAAGTTATATAGATATAAAAGCTTTAAATAGTTTATAAGATAGAACTTTGAAGCTATCTCATGAAGTAAATGAAATAAATATTCTTCTTTTTGTAAAGTGTATATTAAAGGAAGTTTTACTAATGATATTAATCAAAATGATAAGAAAATGAAATAAGAACCTTTAAGTTTTAGATCAGATTAATTTAGACTTATATAGAGTTGTAATTCTTATAATACATAATAGATTTGATAGATTTCCTCTCTCTATCAAGAAATCAACTAGGTTTACTTAAGAATTGATATGGAAAAGTAAATTAGTTAAAAAGGCCTAAAAGTATATGTTAAATTTAAAGAGTTAGTAAATAATAAAAATAATGAAAGAAAAAGAAAGGAATTTGATACTAAGAGAAGGAATAAATTCATTATTGAAAGAATAAAAGATATTTGTTCTTACTTTAATATTACTTATGATATTCAACCTCTTTATACTTATAAATCTAATAGTTTAAAAGAAAGAATAATAAGAATTCTGGTTAATAAAATTAGAATTATAATTCATCATCTAAATCTATCCTATTATTTATCAGGGGATACTTCAATAACTTCTATATATATATGGAATAGAACTTCTTATATTTGTTTTAATTTTAAGACGTTTTATGAATTCAAAAATAAACCAAAGTTTAATATTGTTAGAATTGAGATATAAAGTAACTTCTTCTATTATAACAACAAAGACTTTAATATTAGGAAGATGGATATAAGAGCTTATAAAGAAGGCATGATAGCTTATAGAAACAATACTTATACAATTTGGGATTTTGATAAAAGAAGAGCTATATAGTTTAGAGATATAAACATTCTAGAAAGTACTTTTTATACTTTCATAAAAAGAATTATTTTTATTTATTAATTTAAAGAAAGAATTCTAATACTTATAGGTTTTATTAGCTAAATAATAATTTTATTTTAAATCTAAATAATCCTATTTCTAGTATAGACTATATTAGAATTCTAGCTGTTTTTACTATTACTCATTTATCCTCATAACCCATTTTAAGTAAATAAGGGCTTGAGTATTCTTTATCACTTTCATAACCCTATATTTTCTATTTATTATAGAAAATTAATTATTAGAATTAAAATTATACTATCTTTATTATTTATACTCCAAATTAATTAAACTATAATATTAGAATATCTAGTAAATAGACTACTTAGTGGCTTGAGGATAGTAGAGGTGAAAGTTCTGTATTATATAAGGTTAATCTTTCTGAAAAAAAACTTTATTTAGATATTAATACTATAAAGTTCCCTACTTCTTATATAATTAGAACTTCTTATTATTATTACTATTTATATTAATATTAGTATTATGATTAAATATTATTCTAAATGACTTACTTTTAATAACTAAAAGTTATTTATTCCTCTTAATGTTTTATTAGATACTTATTACTAATTTAATAGGTTATAAGCTTAGCTTTATATTAATTTCTCTCTTTATATTATATTTCTATCTATACTTATTATTCATATTAATATTCTTATTTTTATTAATACCTATTTAGGTTATATTAGAGTTTATACTTACTAACTCTAAGCTTTTTACTACTTATTTATTTATATAAAGCTTCTCTTAACTATTTCTATAAGGCTTTTTATACTTATTTTAATTAACTAACTAATTCTTCTTATTAATTAATTAGTTTAATATTAGATAAATCTATAAGAAGATTATACTAGTTAAAGTAGTAGGTTTACTATTAGATTAGTAAGAAAGATAATTATATAGTAGAAGCTAAAAGTCTCTTATATTTTGAATCTACTAAGATGTTTTATAAACTAATTATTAGGTCTACTAAGATTTCTATATATTAGAATCTTAAGTATATTAAGACTTTTATAAATTAAAATCTTAAGTTTATTATAATTTTTATAAATTACAATTTTAAGTCTTTTTAGACTTTTATAAAAAAAATATTCCCTATAAGATTTAAATTCCAGACTGCTATAAGTTATAGGTGTATTAATTATTAATTAACTATTAAGCTATATTATTATTGATTTTTCAGTTAATAATAGTTTACTAGAATTAGTCCCTAAGTATTTTAATCCTACTTTAGAATTTCAATTAATTCTTTATTAGATAACTACTTTACTTTTTCAATTATTATTAAAGAATATAAATAATTCTAAGTTATATTGTATCTTAAAATTAAAAAGGATTTAGAATTATAATATTTACTCTATTTATATAAAGGCTTTACTTTTTAGTAAAAATATCTCTATAGATTTAACTAAACCTATTTCTTCAGCTAATCCTAATAAGTATTATAAAGCTTTTAGTTATATATAGTTAAACTATAAAGATAATCTTTTAAGAATTATTAGAAATAATACTAATATTTATAATATATTTAATTATTTAAAAAGATTCTATAAACTAACTAGCTTTTCTAATAAGTTTCTTACTTATAAAAGGTTTTTTAATACTATTCTTAATAATTTTAAATCTATAGAAGAATATCAAAATAAAATTAAAAAACTTATTAATAACTTCTCTTATACTAAAGTTAAATTATCTAACTAAAATATTATTACTTATATTTTAAATAATCTAGATAAAAATTATAAAAGTTTTATTATTTTAATTATTTAGAATCTTAGATCTAATAAGAATTCTTATAAGTTAGATTCCTTATTCTCTAATTTATTAAATAAGTTTAAAAGGAAAACTTATATTTCTTTAGTTAATTTTATAATTAAGAAGAATTTCAAAAATAGAATTATTAAATAGTCTTCTCTTAAGGTCATTAAGAAATTTTAGAAGAAATAGAAAGATATTTTCTATAATTACTATAAAAAGGCTAATTATACTAAAAAGAACTATTTCAATCTTTATTTTAAAAAACCTTCTATTTAAATAAAATCTAAAAGTCCTCTTAAAATATCTTCTAAAAAGAAAAAAGATAAAAAAGATAGTACTAATAATTTGAATTTAATTACTATTACTTCAATATTAATTAAAGAGATTTCTATTACTAAGAATCTAATATAACTTAATAAGAATACTAAAAAAGAAAAAGAAGATAAAGAAGAACATATTAAGTTTAAAAATATAATTCTAACTTAACTTTCTCTTAAATGAGTTATTACTAAAAAAACTCTAAATACTTTAATTTCTAAGAAGACTTAGTAAAGTAGGAGTTCTATTAAATAGTTTAAAACTATTTTACTTTTTATTAATACTAGAATTACTATTTATATAGTTAAAACTTACACTCTTTTAATTAATAGAATTAATACCTTTTTACCTATTAAGTAGGGAAATACTAAAGAGATTACTTTAGTTATAAAAAGTAATTTAAATATTATTTGAAATAATATTAAATATCTTTCATATAATATATATTATATATTATAACTAGGTATTAATCTATTGAATTAGTTTAAATTTAACTCTATAGGAATATTATCTATCTTCTTTAATAAACCTATATTATATAATATTAAATAGGATAAACTCTTACTTATAAAAACTCAAATTAATAATTTCTTCAAGTTTAGAATCTTTATTCAACTTAAGTAATTAGTTCTTTATACTAATATTACTAATATTAATAA
>QAPG01000843.1:0-13880 GCA_004366825.1 Colletotrichum spinosum
GTAACTTATTCTAAATACTATAAGGAGTAGTTATAAATAGAAATATTAATATATAATTTATACGTCTTTATCTTATATCTTAAAAATAACACGTTTAATTTTATAAATATATAAACTAATAATACCTTTAGTTTCTTAGATACTGCTTTCTTATACTATAAAGATAAAGAGTTCTAAAAAGCCTTATTTAAAGTAAAACTTAAAATAGTTTTCTTGAAAATAATGCTACTAGTATTTAATAGAAGTATTTTATCTTTTAATAGTAATACTTTCTACTTATACTCAAAGTACTAAAAGTAAAAGCTTATTTTTATTAATATGTATGCGACGCCTAAAATACTTAAGAAAATATATATTGAATAATACGTATATAGGGTATACCTTACTTTAATATATTAACCCGAAGTACTATTTAACCTCTCCTATATAGCGTAAGAGTAATAACTTTTAGGTAATAATACTACCGTACTTAATAAACATTTTAAATAATAAATTAAATATTTTAATTATAATTTAAGATTCGTACTATTTAACTTCTCTAAAGTATACCTCTATATTTTATTAATAGCTTATTTATTAATAATACTAACTTCTTATTTTAATTAGGATTTATGATAATTTTAAATTAAGAGACTACTACTAGCGATAGCTAATTCGACTTCTGTGGTAATTTTATATACTATTTTTCTATAAAAAGTAAAAGAGTTATTAGGAGTATACTTACTTTAGAGATTTATACTATAGTAACTAGTATAAACTTTACTTATATTATTACTATATTACTTAAAAAGATCTTCTAATACTAAAAACTCTTTAAAATCCTAACTATTATATATACTAACTTATATTCGTTTTATAAATACTTTATGAAATTTAGTACTACTAAGGAAAAATACCTTATGATCAATATTATAATATTAAAGTAGTTATATAAGTACTACGAGTTTTATAAGGTATAGTAGATTAATAGAGATGATAATATTACTAATACTTTTACAAAAAGTATACTGAAATATATTCTTAAGTAATTTATTAATTCAAACTATATAACTATTTAAATAGAGGGATAGGTAATTTAAATAGAATAGATAAATAGGTATTCTAGTATTATTAAGGTAAAAGGTGTAGATTACTAAAAGTATTATTTTTTATATAAATAGATAGGTATTAAAGTATATAGTAAAAAGAAAAAGTTATTAGTATTAGTTATATTATACTATAGGATATATAGTAACTATATATACTACTATATATATAATAGTATACTTTTTATGCTTTACTAGTAATAAGTACTAGGTATCTAGTGCTAGCTATAGCTAAATATATAGCGATTAATAAGTAATTACTATACTATAGATCTAGAGCTTTATATAGTACTATATACTATATAATATAATAAGAATAAGAACGAATAACCAGAATACTAGTTTGCACCCGTATGGTAAGATTACGTATGGCGTGTGTTACCCTCCGGATCAACTAATAGAAACCTAAGGACTTATCTATCTTTTTTATAAAATAGAACTAAACTCCTAAGTTCAATTTAGAGTAAGTACTTTTGATATATGATGATATAATAGAAAGATAAGGAAAAGTCTTATCTTATTATAATAGAAAACTTTAAAGAAATCTTATATAACTAATCAGTCTAGTAAGACTAACTTACTAGTTCTTATTAAGAAGTAGTGAAATAGTTTAAAAGGAAATATGTTAATAAAGAAAGAATTATTTCTAAATAAAAAAAGATGATATATAGAAAGAAATAATAGAAATATATAGCTACTATATAGAAAGTTATAATTAAAGTAATTTAGAGATTAGAATATGATAAAAATAAGTTTACTTTTTAACAGGATTAGTATAAGAAGTAGATAAATAAATTTATAAACTTAACTCTATATAGGAGTATAGGTTAAGCGTTCTAAGAGGTCTAAAATAAATACTAAGAAGATAAGTTCCAATTACAAAAACTACTTTTATATATATTACTAGAACAAATTCATTTTATTATAATATATTAATATTTGAAAAATACTTAAAGGAATTATAATTATTATAATAATAATCATTAAATAATTAACTACTAATAAAAAGAAAACTCTTAAGCCTTTCTAATAAGTTATAATAGGATTTTTATTTAATAGACTAGTTTTTAATAAGATTCAACTTGATATAATAACTACTCCTAAGGAATCTAAAGATACGTCTTTATCCAATTATAATAAGAATTATAATACTTAGGTACTTCTTATATAAATTTCGAATACTTTACTTAACTATTTAATAATTATAAGAGAATTTATAATACTCTTAAAACTAACTACTACTTAACTAATAATAATAAAGATAGTTCTTTAGTTTAAAAATCCCCTCAAATGTATAGGAAATACCATTTCTAATTTCCTAGATAATTATAAAGCTATATTAAAGATCTCTAGTAAGTTAAAATATAAAATAGGTACTAAAGTCTCTTTTTATTATAATATATAGTACATATATATTATTAAAATTATAATAGTTAAGAAGTATATTTAGAAAGATATTAGAGATATTCTTATAGAGATCTATAGTATTATTTATCTTATAATTAGTTATAATTCTAATAAGAAGTT
Source organism: Colletotrichum spinosum (assembly GCA_004366825.1). NCBI lineage: Eukaryota > Fungi > Ascomycota > Sordariomycetes > Glomerellales > Glomerellaceae > Colletotrichum > Colletotrichum spinosum. The sequence goes on from QAPG01000843.1 coordinate 2,613, forward strand.
TTATATTATAAATCATAATATTAACTTAGTTTTAAACGACTTAGTAAGAATATTTAATTAGCTAATTATTATAAATAATTTATAAGAGAAAATAAGAGTCTATAGGGATACTATTTTATTTCATATTAATCTTATTTATATTTCTCTATATTAACTCTTATTTTAAATTCTTAAGGAGATTACTAGAGACTTTTACTATACGATTTCTTCATTAGTTAAAACATCATAAACTTCCTTCAAATATTTATTAGTTTGATAGGCTAGAGGATAAATGCTTCTAAAATAATTAACTAATTAACTTATTCTAATCATATTAATAATTATATCTATTATTTTAACTTCTTAGTTGAAAATTATGAAAGCTATGAAAGAGTTTAGATTATTATAAATAAGTTAAATAAAAATAAGAAGTAGCTCTTATGCTAGCTTAAAAACTTAAGTTTTAACTAATTAATACTGATTAAAATAGAAACTAGCTTTTATAAATTTATAAAGAGTTTTAGAAAAATCTAAAGACTAATAGTAAAGTTATATATTATAAATATAAGTAATAGTAATAATTATACAGTCTATATTATAGATTTATAGATTCAATATAATATTAATTATAGAAAGTAGTAGTTTTAAAGAAGAAGTAGTAGGTTTTAAGATTAAAATAGCTTTTAATATTATAGTAATTCTTAAAACTAATAAGTATAGTATTAGCTAATAGTATATTATGAATATAATTTAAATAATTACTCGAGGCTTAGCTATTTTGAATCTATTTAATATATTACTAAAGAGATTTAGTATTTTAAGTATAATAATAATTAGTATTAGATTAATAAGGTTTACTTAAATTTAGAGAAAGCAAAAGGAAGCATTATATAGAATAGTTATATTAATAAGTAGTCTGATTATAAGATAGTTTTCCTATTCTTTACTAAGAGGCTTTATATTTATCTTAGAAGGATATTAGTAGTATTATATAATTAAATATAATATTCTAAGTTTTAAATATTATTCTAGAGGTATAAATAAATTTGGGCTTAATAGTAATTTATTAAGATAAGATTTCAAAAGAAATAATAGACTATTTAAACCTAATTAGTAATATTATGTTTAATAGAAATGCTAAGAAAGGAATAATTTATATTAAATAAGAAGTTAAGTTACATAGAAGATATGTATTCTATTCTAAATATAATTTTAGTTAATTAGTTATTTAGAAAGGTAATTAGAGAGGTTTTAGAGGGAGTTTTAGAGAGGATAAGAATAAAAGAAATTAGAATAATAAATAGATGAAAGCTAATTTATAATTATTATTTACTATATAACTTATATAACCTAAATATTACTATATTTAGAGACCTGATTATAACTGATTATAAATCTATATCTATATAGATATTTAGAAGAATTTATGTAATAAAGTTTATATTTAGTAATAGGGAAGTTTTATTAAATATTAAAAATTCTATTTATTTATTAAATATAAAGAATACTAAATAGATAGAAACTTCCAGCTTCATAGTCTTTATAAGTGAGGAGAATTAGAATTTTACATATTATTTCTATTATAAAAGGATTAGTAAGTACGTCTTAGTTCTAGGGGAATTATTCTATTATAATTCATTTATGTATACTTAAGTTAGTTATAAATATATAAAGATTATTATAAATAGGTATCTTAAGGATAAAGGCTAGTATATAACTTCAGTTACTATAGAAAGCTATTTAAATTAATTATATTACTATAGATAATTAAAACAGTCTTATATAAAGTATAGTAAATAAGGTTAATTCTAATCCCTAGGAGGCTAATTAAAAATATTATTAAGATGACGAAGATTTATATCTAGAATAGAATTCTTAAATATAGTTATACTATATATTAAAATCCTTTCTTCTTTATGAGAAAGAAAGATAATAAGATAAAACTTATTAATTTAACTACTAAGATTAATAGTATTAAAACTTGAGATATAAAGTTACTACTAAGAGTTAATAAGCTTTCAGAAGACTTTAATATATATAAACTTTTATCCCTTCTTAATATCTTCTTAAGTTATAATTAAATCTCTCTTAATTTAAAAAGTTGAGATTTAACTATTTTTATAATTCTATTAAGTTTATTAGGATATTGTATTTTACTTATAAGAAGTATTAGTTCTATTACCTAATTTATATAGATTATAATAAGGATATTCTATAATCTAATTCCTAATCATTATAGAATATATCTATACAATATTATAACAAAAGAACTAATAATTATATGTAATAATAAAGATAACTTATAATACTTAGCTATTTATAAATATATTCTAAAATATGTTTAGAATATTAATATAATTCTTATAAATATTAAACTAGCTAGTTATATAATTATAATATTTAAATTATAATAAGTATAAGAAATACTTACTATTATAAGTTATATTTATAAAACATATTATTAATAATTAGAAGAATTTAAAATTACTCAGATAAAAAATAGAAAGTATATTATAAGAATTTAGAAGTTAAATTATTCTTAAATACTACTATATTTTACTATATTGAAAGAAGAAACTATTCTATTATTATATACCTTTTAATAACTTATCTAACAACAATATTTCCTTTTGGTAATTAGAACGATAGAAAATAGTAATAAAGTAATTATAAGATAAATTACATAAACTCATATGTTCTATTGATTATAGCTAAGAGGGGAGATAGATCTACTTAGTAGTTAGTATTAATAGGATTAATTAAAACGTAATTTTAAAGTAATTTATTCAATCGAAGAAAGTTATTACTTATTATAAGGATAAATTATTTATAAATTCAAAGTTGAATTATAATATAGGTAAGAAAGAGCTTTAAGAGCTACTCAGAATTCTAGAATAGATTTATAATTGTTTATATAACTAGTATTTGTTATTAGAAATAGATATAAAAATACTACTAATTTAACTTAGTAATATAATATTAGACCTTTAAGGAGTACTAATTATTTACTAGATATTTTAAATATAGATATTTAATTTTAAAGTTTATTATATTAGTAATATAGTAAATTTAATAGCTAATAATTTGTCTTAAAAGCTTTCTAAGCTATCTAATAGAAATAATAAAACTAGAGAAAGAGATATTAATAATTGAATTAATAAGTAGATTTTCTTTATAGATATAAATATATAAGCTCTTTTTGATAAAATATATTCTTTTAAGAATAAATAGTATATTAAAGAGGCTTTTAATATTTGTGGTTGTATTGAAGGTCTCTGATCTATTTAAAGTCACATGCCTCTCGGGGTCCCTTTAAAAATAGTTGCACCCTATAGTCAACTCTTGCCTCATATACTCTATAGATAATACTGGTTCTAAGGAACCGTTTAAACGGAGGAAACCTCAGGCAGCAATAACGCGGTTGGTTAATACGATTGCTGACAAATGCGGAAGGTACGTCACAAAGGGAAGGTATAGGCCTATATCTGTCGCAGTTATTTTTTTTTAAAGGATCATAATGGGTTGTCATGTGACGCCTGCTGCTAGCTAGTATCACCTGTCGCCAGCCGTTAATAGTCGCCAGCTGTTAACGGCTGTCGGCAAGAGCCCACAGCTGGTGGCAGTTGCCACGCTTGGTTTACGTAACCGGAAGGTCTGTGACCACCGGTCGCGCTTGCCCGCCGCAGGATTCGAACCTACTGCTCTTGCCGTAAAACGGTAAAAGCCAGCCAGACGTTAAACTACTACGTCAAGTGGGTGAGGTTTTAAATATAGATATTAATTTGACTATAAATAGTACTATGAACTATAAGTTGATATTTCTTATAGTTACATTAAGTAATTTATAAGTCTAATTATATAAGTTCTAGTAGATTACCTATTACTTAGTAATTCTAAAGAAACTACTTAGTATTAATGCTAATTATTTCAAGATATTTAAGTATAAGGAATTAATATTCTAATTATAAGATTAATTACTTTTTATTTAAGTAATACTATATAAGTTGATATTTTAATAAATAGAAGATAATCTAACTACATAGTAGAAACTTATTATAGTAATATATAATAAGAGTAAGTATTATAGTTAAAACGTAGTCTTTTATAAACTATCTAATTAATATGCTTCAATAGATATATATAAAGAAGTATATAAAGAAGTAAAGTATTACCCAAATTATTAATTATATTAAGTTAGGCATATAGGTAATTTGTATAGTTTTACTACTTTTTATAGGTATTTATTTAATAGAATTAACTTAAATATTTAGAGAGTAAGTAAATAATATCTTATTGAAGCGAGAGATATTCTTACTAGTTAGCTAGAAGTATAGTAGTTAAATAAAGTAACTTCTAAAATTCTTATACAGTTCTTATAGGAAGAAGTAATTATTTGATATAACCTTTATAATATACTTATTATAAATAATAGGCTAGAAAATAAATGGTATATTAGTAAGTTTAATAAGTAATATAATATAAAGCGATAAATTATTTCCACTTATAACCTATAGGCTAATAGTATTAGTAAAGTTAGATATTAACTTATTATTTATATCTTACTAGTATAGATAGTAGGGAGTAGTAATAAGGACTTTTAGCCCCTACTATTTATAGTATTATTTATAAATTAAATAATAATTTCAACATTAAGAGAATATACCCCATTCTATTTTAAGTATAGTTATGGAGTAACAATACTAATTAAAATTCCAATATTTATATCGTAAGTTTTAAAAAGAACATTGATATAATCATGTTTCAAAATAAAGATATTTATTTAGTTTGATAAAAATAGGGAGAAAGTTATAAAGATAATTATAGAATAATATTATAAAGTAGTAGAAAGTTTTAATATTTAGAAGGCTAATATATATTAGGATAAAGAATTAGAAATTAGGATCTTAAATTTAATTTATAACACAAAGAAAGCAATTAATTAGTCATTAGAGTAGAAATTAGAATATTAATAGATTAGTTCTTTTTAGGCATTCTTATATATATTAGACATTATTTTATATAAATTAGTAATCTTATCAGAAGAGGAAATTTAGAATTCAATATATAGTAGTAATTATTTATAAATACTTATCCAAATACTTATGGGGTATTAAGCATTATTAGACTTAGATATTTATGAGTTTAAATTAGAGTTAGAGTTAAGAAAAGTCTTCTTAGTAAAAAATATGTTTATACATATTAGGGAAGTAGAAGATTATAAAGAATTCATAGTCTTAAGAGAGGGTAGTAATAAAGAAGAAAATATATTTTTAATTTAATAAGAAGTGTATCTATTAAGTATTAAGAGAATTACTAATATAATACTAAAGGATTCTATATTTGAGATTTATCTTTTTAATATACGCTAAAAGAGGGGAGTAATTTAGTAAGAAATGTCTCTCCACAATTCTAATTCCTCTCTTAATAATATTTAGAAATATAGGAGTATTCTTATAAATTCAAAAGGATAACTTTATTTATTCTTTTTTTTATTATATACTTTATGGGGAGGTTTTATTTGTAGCCCTAGAATCTAGATTTTATATTCTAAGTTATTCTTCTAAGTTTTAAGGAAGGAAAGCTATGAGTTCGAAAAAGTAATATTCCTATTTTACTACTTCTATTATTTCAAATACTCAAAAAGACTAGCTTTAGATTTTAATAATTAGAATATTTTATTTTGTTCTTGAGATTAAATATCATTATTTGTTTTAGTAAGAAGGTCAGATATTTAGAAAAACATAATAAAGAATAGTAAGTATAGTAAAATAGGATTTTATTTATATTTTTAAATTTATTTTATATTCTTCATTTCTTCAACTTCATATTTCCTTTATTAAATTAAAGTTTAACTAAGGATTTCTTGTTTAATAATTTTAATTTGCTATTATATTTTAATATCGTTTTAGATATAAGAAAATAATTTATTCTAGAATAGCTAAAGAAGGAGATTATATATAAAGAAATAAATAATATATATAAAAAGTATTAGGAATATAATATTATATCTTCTATCAAGAGAAGATAATTTTAAGAAATTAATTAAAGTTAAGATAGGTTATTACTAATAGTTTAGTTATTTTAAAACTCTACGGAATTCTAGATTTAGAAATAGGGAGATTATTATATTTATTGTGTATCTAATAGTTTTTATTAAAGTATATCTAGTCATAATCTTATTATCATTATACCTTAATATAATTAGAATTATAAATCTCTTGAGTCTTATAGGAGAAGTAGTAAGTATAAAGAGTTTTAAAGAGGGAGATATATTTAAAACAAGGTATATAGACTTAGGAGCTAATTTTATTATTATATATAATATATATTTACTTTTTATAATAATTATAAAGTATTATATTCTAGTTATTATATCTTTAAATATAGAAACTATTTATAGTAGTTAGATAATTAATAATCTTTTAAACTTACTAATTATTAAGATAAGTAATAGTTTAATAGATGAAGACTTTTTAGTGAAGTATAAATATCTCTTTAATATATAAATAGACTTTTTTATAAGCCTATAGACTTAGAAGAACATATTAGAAAGTTACTTATATAATTTAAAGCTCTTTATAGACTTCGAGTAATAATATAAGTATTACTTTAAAATACTTATTCTAAGAAAGATTAATATATAGAAGTATAAAATTTATAATTACTTAATAAATAGATTAATATATAGAAGAAGATAAGAGGGATACTAATAGCTTATTAATAATTTAACTAAAAGAATTAAGACTTATAAATATATATTACGTATTGCCTTTCTTAATATAAGTAAGCTAAAATTATAAGTTAAATAAAAAAGTCAAGTTTGCAAAGATTTTAAGAATGAGGAGTATTAAATTCTTATTTAAAATAAGGTAATTATATTGAACTATAGTAAAAGAAAGATATTTATAAATAAAGTAAAGTAATAACTAGTAGGTTATAAATAAGGAAAGGAAAAAGAAGATGAATAAGATATAGATTAGAAGAAGTATTTTAATACTTCTAGTTATAATAAATATATAATTATAACTGAAATAATACTGAAATATCCTACTAATCATAAAGGAGGATATCTTTTATCTAAAAGATTAATTATACCTCTTAAATAGATTAATTAAAAGCTATATACTTATAGGCTTAGGGTTATTTAAATAAATATTTTTACTTTCTAATAAAGTTTTAATTCTCTCCTCAATGTATTGGTATATATAACCTAGTTTCTATAAGTCTAAATAAGATTTTTACTTTAATAGAAACTTTCTCTAAAAGGGGTATTATTCAGCTTATAGTTTAAGTCTATAAATACCCCTACTATTCTCTAGAATAACGACTAATATTATTAGTAGAATATAAAGCTAGGAATCTTATATTTATTCCGAAACCTATAGAGTAGGATAGGTCTAATTTTAATAGTACCTTCTAGGAGTTATTCCTATTAGGAATACCTTAAAGACTATAATAACTATTTCTTATTCTATATAGGTGTATATAATAAGTGGTCTAAAGACTTTAATATTAATATTAAATCTTTATAAAAGTAACTTCTATACTAATTTAAATCAGGAGGGCTAACAATAGTAAACGATTTATTTAACTACTCCTGTGGTATAATTATTAGAAATAATTATATTATAAATTAAGAAGATTTTGCAGAATATCTAGGTAGGCTATATAATCTTATTAATTTGATAGAATAATAAGGAATATTGATATTAAGTTAAATATAGCACCAAAATAGCTAAAGCCATAGTAGTAAGTAACTAAGCAGTCGACCTACTTAATCAGACTAATAAGAGTAAAAGGATTATTATATAGATTTACCCGTATAATATATAATATATATATATATATATATGTATACTGTAACCTCAATATAAATATTATAAATAGAAATGACTACTTATATACTATTTATATAATCAATCAATTGTAATATTTACTAATTATAAACTAATACTAATTAGTAGTATTTTACTACTATTAATATTATTTACTACTATTTAACTACAGATTAATAAAGAATAATCTAATAAAATGAAATTATAATACTACTTAAAGAAACCTCTAGAAATTTATATAATAAAAATAGATAAACTTAAAGTTATTATAACTATATATCATCTTAGAATACTAATATAACTTCTAGAAGCTTATATAGTAAAAATAAAAAAGAAATAATAAACTTATAGTAACTTACCAACTCAATATTATTTATATCTGTCATATAGTAAGCTAATAATTAAAACCTCTACTAACTTATTGAAATAAATGTATAGTAATAAATATAGTAAAGTTAATATAAATAAGAAAGAAAGATCCATAGTATACTACTATCCCTTACTACTATCTCCTAGTATCTTGAATATATTTAATAAATAGAAAGACAATAAGAAATTAACTTCATAACTATAATTATATCATAAACTTTCTCTTAATAAAAATAATTTAAAAAATAAGAAATATCTAACTCTTAATCTAACCTTTAGAATTTAAATTATGACTAATAAAAAAGGATTATGAAAAGAAGACTTTATTTTATTAAATAAAAAAGTCCTAAGAAGTAGTATTAAAAGGTTAGTAATATAAAGTAATTATAAATATTCTTATTACTTCTTCTTAAGTATTCTAAAAGTAATTATAATAAGTAATCTATAAAGATATCTAGAAAACTAGTAAGTTTATAATATTATAATAAATAATATAAAACTAAAAGTATTATGAAACTATTATTTATTATTCTAATCCTTAAGTATTCCCTAAATACTCTCCTATATATTAATAATATAAGAGATCAATTAATATCACTTATAAATAATATAGGAAATATTAAATAGATATCTAAATGTATAGCTACTTAGCTAAGTATAATTACTATATATCTAGAAAATCTAAAGAAGAAGACGTATAATAACTAATAATAAGACCTAAAGTATGAGGAAGGAAAGAAACTATAAAAAACAGTATAAGGAAATATAAATTATTAAAAAGAAATAGATATTACTACTTACTTAATAAGTATAGTAATCCTTATTCTTAAATCTACCCTCTATAGTATACTAAAAAGAATACCACTTTATATATCAATAGATATATAAAATAATAACTTATAATACTTATTTCCTTATCCCCTATTATCTCTATCTACTACTAATAGTATATTGATATAACTATAGTATATAACTATAGCTAAAAAGATTGATTTAATACCTATACTAACTTTAATACTATTCCTAGCCCTAACTAACTATATTATCCTATATATGTTATTGAGTATATTATTAAATATAATAGTTAAATAAAATTTACCTTAAGAAATCTTGAAGAAATTCTAGTTAGATAAAATATATAAATTTCTACTAAAACCAACCTCTACTTAATAAGTATAATTTATCTAAAAAATATATATACTTTTAAGACTACAACTCGTAGAGAAATACTTATAGTTAAAATATAATAAAACTATACTAATTATAGATATTCTGCTAACCTATTACTTTAAATTGTATCTTCATTTCTAAACCTTATTAATAATCCTAGAAAGATATAGAATAACTAGAATATAATAACTCATACTAATAAGTAAAAACAAGCATTTTAATAAACTAAGATAGAAATACTAATTAGTATATACTAAAGGGTTATACCTAACTAGTAAGAAGAATAAATTATACCTTCTAATAGGAGTATAAGTATTAATAATATGTATATCTGCTGCTATATATAAATATAAAAGAAACAAAACCTCTATTTTAAAGGTTTATAACATACTTACTAAGAAACCTTCTAAAATTAAGAAGAAGTATACTTTAATATAATAGAAATAAATATTATAATTACTTAAGAACTACCTTATTAGTAGAAGAATATACTTTCCTATAAATTAAAAAACTATAAAAGGGAAGCTAGTAGAAATACTTAATAAAGATATATTAATTTAATAGATAGAAGAAAGTCTTGAAGCTAACTAGAAAGGCTACTACTATTTAAAATAGAAAATTAAGAAAAGCTTAAGATATATTAAATAGCTTTGAAAAATTAGAAAGTTTATACCTATTAAGAAATAATACCTTTTTATACTAGAAAGCTTAAGAATAAAGATAACTCTAGTATAAATAATACTATTAATATTAACTATTAAAAGCATATTAATATTAAACCTATAGCTAGTGAAATAAAATACCTAGATAATAATAGCTATATAGAACCTTGTTATAGAAAATAACTCTAATTAGAAAGAATAATAATAAGAAGTATTATAATAATTCCTAAAACTCTATATATACTTTAAAAGAAACTACTAAATATTCCTAAGATAGTATATTAGCTTTTATTAACCTTATAGGAAAGTTAAAATATTATCTAGTAAAATACATTAATTTAATAATAAGTATATACATTAAATTTATAATATCTTTAAAAATAGGATATAGATATTTATCAGTAAATATATTAACCATAATGTTACAGAATGGTTTCTGGGGATTACGTAAACGCGTACAGCTACGTAATTAGCTATCCTATTACTATAAAAACCTTTAAATAGTAGTTACGCGTGGGGGCCTTCTTTCCTTACGTATTAATATTTATTAAATAAAACTACCTTTTAGCTACTTATAGTTTAAAAACAGCTTGCCTAGCCTAAAAAAAGAGTACTAACTACTTATTACTACCTATTTCGTATTAAATAGTAGTATAATTAATATATCTATTTGAGTAATAAGACTATAGCTATAACTTATTTTTTAATAAAACTATTATAACTATCTATAATAAGGTATTATAAAGCTATAGTTAAATTATATTATCTTTACTAAAAGTACTATAAAGTAAGAGCTATTTTATTATTAAGAACAATAATACCTATTATATATATTTTATTTATAAAACCCCTTTCTATTAATTTAGAAACATAAGAACTTTAGGCTTAATAATTTCTTTCCTTGATTTCCTCTTATTAACTTTATTATTCTTATCTAATTACTAATTAGACTAATTAGACGAACTAGATTAATATATAGACCTCAGCTCAAAAGTAGGGTAATAATAATAATATCGTCATTCATTAACTATAGTAACTACTATAGTAATTAATACTATAGTAATTAATACTGGAGTAACTACTATGGTAATTAATATTATTAATACTACTTATTATACGTAATACCTATAGTAATTATACTACTTCTAATAATAATAGTAGTTATATATCTATACGATTTATAATATCTATATAAATATAAAATAGTAGAAATTAAACTTCTATATAAAATAAGAATAATACTAATACTAGTA
>QAPG01000844.1:0-14320 GCA_004366825.1 Colletotrichum spinosum
TACTAGTTCTGAAGAACTATTTAAATAGAAGAAACCTTAAGTAGTAATGATATAGTTAGTTAATACGATTACTAATAAATATAGAAAGTATATTATAAAGGGAAAGTATAAGCTTATATCTATTATAATTACTTCTTTAGAGGATTATAGTTATATAATACTAATACTAACTAGCTAGTAGTACTTATTACTAGCTATGAATAATTACTAGTTATTAATAGCTAGTAGTAAAAGCTACTAATTAGTAGTAATTATTATACTTAGTTTATATAATCAGAAGGTATAAAGCTATTAGTTATACTTACTTACTATAGGATTCGAATCTATTACTCTTACTATAAAATAGTAAAAACTAGCTAGATGTTAAACTACTACGTCAAGTGGGAATAATAAATATTATATAAAAGATATTTAATATTATTTAAAATAATTTTTAAATTACTTTTTATAATTGAAATAATCTCTTTAGTATTTCCCTATTTAATAAATAAAAGATTTTTGATTCTATTAATTAAAAGAGTGTGATTTTTAATAATATAAATAGTAGTTTTAGTATTAATACAGAGTAAAATAGTTTTAAACTATTGAATAAAACTCCTATGTTATTAAATCTTCTTAGTGATTAAAATATTTAGAGTCTTTTTAATAATAACTCTTTTAAGAAAAAGTTAAGTTAGAGTTATATTTTTAAACTAAATATCTTCTTTTTTATATTCTTCTTCTTCTTTAATATTTATATTAAATTATATAAGATCTTTAGTAGTAGAAACCTCTTTAATTAGTATTAAAGTAATATTAATTGAATTTAAATTATTAGCTTTATCCTTTTTATCTTTTTTCTTCTTAGAAGGTTTAGGAAGACTTTTGGATTTTATTTAATTAGGAGTCTTTTTAAAATAAAAATTAAAATAGTTCTCTTCAGTATAATTAGTCTTTTTATATAAACTATAGAAAATACCTTTCTATTTCTTCTAAAGTTTCTTAATAACTTTAAAAGAAGACTATTTAATAATTTTATTCTTAAAGTTCTTTTTAATTATAAAATTAACTAAAGAAGTATAAGTTTTCTTTCTAAACTTATCTAATAGATTAAAGAATAAAGAATTTAATTTATAAGAATCCTTATTAGATCTAAAATTCTAAATAATTAAAATAATAAAACCTTTATAACTTTCATCTAGACTATTTAAAATATGAATACTAAATAGATTAAAGAATAAAGAATTTAATTTATAAGAATCCTTATTAGATCTAAAATTCTAAATAATTAAAATAATAAAACCTTTATAACTTTCATCTAGACTATTTAAAATATGAATACTAACAATTTAATTAAATAATTTAACTTTATTATAAGAAGAATTATTAATAAGTTCTTTAATCATATTTAAATATTCTTATATGAACTTAAAATTATTAAGAATAATATTAAAGAGGTTTTTATAAATAAGAAACTTATTAGAAAAGCTAATTAGTTTATAAAGTCTTTTTTAATAACTAAATATATTAAAAGTATTAGTACTATTTCTAATAATTCTTAAAAGACTATTTTTATAATTTAATCATATATAACTAAAAGCTCTATAATACTTATTAGGATTAATTAAAAAAATAGGTTTAGTTAAATTTATAAAGGTTGTTTTATTAATAAGTAAAATCTTCATATAGATAGATTAAATATTATAATTCTAAATCTTATTAAACTTTAGGATACAATATAACTTAGAATTACCTTTATTCTTTAATAATAACTTAAGAAACTAAAATAGTTATTTAATAAAACATCAATTAAAATCCTAAAAAAGAATTAAGATAATTAGAGACTAACACTAATACACTATCATTAATTAAAGAATTAATAATAATATAGCTTAATAGTTAATTAATAATCCACATACATATAACCTATAGTAGTCTAAAGTTTAAATCTTATAAGAGATACTCTTTTTATAAAAATCTAAAGAGATTTAAATTTTTAATTTATAAAGGCTATAATAGACCTAAGATTCTAATTTATAAAAGCCTTAATAAACCTAAGGTTCTAATCTATAAAGGTCTTAGTAGATTTAAAAGCTAGTTTATAGAAGGTTTCAATAGATTTAAAATATAAGAGATTTTTAGTTTCTACTATTTAACTATCTCTTTTATTAGTCTAATAGTAAGCCTACTATTCTGACTAGTATAATCTTTTTATAGATTTATCTAGTATTAAATTAATTAATTAATAAGAGGAGTTAGTTAGTTAATTAAAATAAGTATAAAAAGAATAGGTTATAGAATTTTATAAAGATAGTTAAAAGAGGTTTTATATGGATAGATAAGTAGTAGAAGGCTTAGAGTTAGTTAATATAGATTCTAATATAACTTGAATAAGTATTAATAAAAGTAAAAATATTAATATTAATAATAAGTATAGATAGAAGTATAATATAAAGAGAGAAGTTGATATAAAGTTAGACTTATAACCTATTAAACTTATAATAAATAATTAGTAAAAGGTTAAGAGGAATTACTGATTCTTAATTATTAAAAAATAAGTTATTTAGAATAATATTTGAAAATAGTACTAATATTAATATAAATAGTAATAATAATAGGAAGTTCTAGTTCTATAAGAAGTAGGGAACTTCGCAATATTAATATCTAAATAGAGTTTATTTTTAGAAANAATATTAATATCTAAATAGAGTTTATTTTTAGAAACGTTAATTTTATATTATATAGAACTCTTAGCTCTATTATACTCAGGCCACTAAGTGGTCTATTCACTAAATATTCTAATATTATAGTTTGATTAATTTAAAGTATAAATAATTAAAGTAGTATAACCTTAAATCTAATAATTGATTTTCTATAATAAATAGAGAATATAGGATTTTGAGAGTAATAAAGAATACTCAAGCCCTTATTTACTTAAAATAGGTTATTAGGATAAATATGAGTAATAGCTAAATAGCTAGAACTCTAATAGTCTAAATATCCCTCTTATATATAACTAAGTAGTAGCCTAACTAAGGGCTACCTAGAGGCTACTAATACGTCCTAATAATATATTTAGTATAATCTAAATAGACAAATTATAAATATAAATTTAATTACTTTTACTCTATACCTGAAACAACATCTAAGCTCTACACCCTATATGTAGATTTAACTATAAACTTTACCTAATAATAGTATTTATATTAATACTAACTTATAACTAGTTAAAACAGTAATAAAGTGACTTATTATTATAGACAATTATATTTCTAATTCTAATATTTAACCCTATAGTAATAGAAAGCCTTATAGTAATAATCTATATAGGGAGAACCTTTATAAGACTAAAGCCTAATATATATAGCTAAAGGTAACTACTAAGGTTATAAGATTAAAAACCTTTATAAACCTCTTAAATAAAATACAATATTTATAAAGATTAAGTATTATATCATTTATTATTCTTCTATATCCCATCCTCAGTATAACTTAATAGCTAGAACAATCATATACTATTTCTTTATAATAAAATTAAACTTTCTTGAAAATCTATATAGTTATTTATAAAGGAAATACTATAGAATAAGTATAGAAATATCTAATTATAACTTTTATAATTAAAGCTATCAGTATATTAAATTAGATCTCAATAGAATTATTCTAAATACTATAATTAATAGATAGCTTATAAATATTTAAAAGAAAATTATCTAACTATCTTATAAGCTATTATATTAAACTAGTAATATTAGAAACTAAGTATTAACTAGATAATATTCTAATATTAATGTTTTTTATAATACTAATTATTAAATATCTTAAAGTATTATGTTAATATAATTATAGAAATTTTAGGAACTATTTAGTTATATTAAAAGTATTTACATTTATATAAATAGTATTTATATATTAACTATACTTCATTAATATATTAAGATTACTTACTAATAAGAGTCAGTTGAGTCTTATTATACTTATATAGAAATTATAAGTTAATTTATATTAATAGTAGAAAACCTTTATATTAATAGTATAAAGTCTTATCTCAAGAGTAGGTAAGGCTTAATCTATAATAAAGCTATCAAAATCATAAATATCATAGTTATAACTAATACTCAAATAGAACATTTATAGTTAGTAGTAATTAAATATCTCAAGATATTGAAATTATATATTGATAGCTATAAAAGCATAAAGATATAAAAGCATAAGGTTATTATAAAAGAAGTTATTAGTTATTTATTATCAAAAAGGTTAATATAGGGATAGTATATTAATTATAACTATAAGGGATTTAACTTCAGATTAACTAGGAAGTAACTATAGTGGTTAGTAGGGGGCAAGAAAGCTAAAGTCATACTTCAAGGGGTAATATATCTACTAATAGTCGCAATAGAAAGCAAGCTATTAGCCTCTCCCATTTTATAAATATAAGTAACTAATTACGCATTATTTATATAATTCATTAATTATAATACTTACTAAATATAAACTAATACTAATTAGTAGTATTGTATTACTATCAGTATTATTTACGACTATTTAACTATAGACTAAAAAGGAATAATCTAAAGAAATAAGATTACAATACTTCTTAAGAAAGTTTTTAGAAACCTATATAGTAGAAATAAGTAAGTTTAGAATTATTATAACTATATATTACCTTAAGATATTAATTCAATCTTTAGAAGTTTATGTAGTAAAGATAGAGAAAAAAGGTAAATTGATAGTAACTTATCAACTTAATAGTATTTATATCTATAATTTAATAAATTAATAATCAGAATCTCTACTAATTTATCAAAATGAGAATATAGCAATAAATATAATAAGATTAATATAAATAAAAGAGAAAGATCTATAGTAAAGTACGATTCCTTATTACTATGTCTTAATATTTTATATATATTTAATAAGTACGAAAATAATTAGAGATTAATTTAATAACTGTAATATTATAATAAATCTTTTCTTAATAATAATGACGTAAAGACTAAAGATTATCTAATTTCCAAAGCTTAAATTAATATATTTAAATTAGTTTGAGATATTATATTAGTAAGAAGAAGGAGGTTTGAAAAAAGAGTGTTATTTAATTTAATAAAAACATCTTAAGAAGTAAAATAGAGAGTTAATAATATAAAATAACTATAAGTACTCTTAATATTTATTCTAATATATTTTATAAATAATTATCATAAGAGGGGCTAATAGCTTGCTCTCTACTACAACTATTAGTAGACATATTACCCCCTAAAGTATAACTTTAACCTTCCTATCCCCCTACTAACTACTATAGCTAGCCCCTAGTTAATCTAAAGCTAAATTCCTTATAATTATAACAGCTAGTATACTTACTTTATATCAATCTTTTTAATAATAAATAACTAATAACTCCTTCTATAATAGCTTTATATCCTTATACCTTTATAGCTATATATAATTCGAATATCTTAAGATATTTAATTACTACTAACTATAAGTATTCTATTTAAATATTTATTATAACTTTAATATCTATAACTTTAATATCCCTATTAAACCCTACTTATCCTTAAGATAAAACTTTATACTACTAATATAAAAGTTCTCTACTACTAATATAAGCTAACTTATAATCTCTATATAAATATAATAAGACTTAGCTTCTTCTTATTAGTAAATAATCTTAATATATTAATTAAGTAAAACTAATATATAAATAATATTTATATAGATATAAATACTTCTAATATAACTAGATAGTTTTTAAAACTCCTATAATTATATTAGTTTAATATTCTAAAGTATCTAGTAATTAGTATTATAATGGTATATTAATATTAAAATTTTATTTAATTAATACTTTGTTTCTGAAATTTTTAGTTTAGTATAATAATTTATAAGATAGCTAGATAATTATTTTTTAGATATCTATAAGTTACTTATTAATTATAGTTTTTAGGATGATTTTATTAAAGCTTAATCTAATAAACTAATAGTTTTAGTTATAAGGGTTATAAGTAAATATTACTATACTTATCTTATATCCTTCTTCTTATAAGTAGTTATATAAATTTCAAGGGGATTTCGAATTTATTATAAAGGATATAGAAGAACGATAGGTTATAAAATACTTGGTTTTTAGCGTTCTGTTTTATCCTATCTTTAAGAAGTTTAAAAAGGTTCTTAACTTTATAACCTTAGTAGTTACTTATAATTATATATATTAAGCTTTAGTTTTAATAAGGTTCTCTTTATATAAATTATTACTACGAGGTCTTTTACTACTATAGGGTTAAATATTAGAACTAGGGGTATAATTATCTATAATAATAAGTAATTTCATTACTATTTTAACCAGTTATAAGCTAGTATTAGTATAAATACTATTATTAGGTAAAGTTTATAGTTAAATCTACATATAGGGTGAAGAGCTTAGATATTATTCTAAGTATAGAGCAAAAGTAACCAAATTATATATTATAACTAGGTATTAATCTATTAAGTTAGTCTAAACCTAATACTATATAACTATCATCTATCTTTTTCTATAAACCTATACTATATAATACTAAATAAGATAAAGTCTTATTTATTAGAACTAAAGTTAATAATTCTTTTAAGTTTAGAATTCTTATTTAACCTAAGTAATTCGTTGTTTAAATTAATACTCCTAATATGAGTAACTTGAAATTATAGTATAATAGAGTAAGTTATACTAATAAGATTTTTGATTTAATCAAAGATATAGAAAGTAGTATGAGTTATAGTTATTCTAAGAGTCATAAACTACCTATTTGTCTTAAAAGTAAGTTTACTAATAAAGTTAATAGAAATTTAAATTCTTTTAAGAAATTTAAATATTTTAATTATATTAATTAAACCCTATATAGACTTATTCCACTAGAACCTTTTCATTACTATAAATAATTTATCCTATTTATAGATAAATATAGTATATTTCTCTAGGAAAGGTTATTAGGAAGTAAACGTTCTAAAAACGTAACTTTAGCGTTTGAAGGATTTATTAATATAACTAATAGTAATAATAATAAGATAATTAAAGAACTTACTATAAATAATAGCTTTAGGTTTTCTAATAATAGAATAAAAGTTATTCATTTCAATAATAGTATTATTTATAACATAGAGTTACTTTATATTTATAAGTTTAATAGTCCAATTAAGAAAGTTATAAGAATTATAATTGATAAAACTAGACCTTCTTTCTATACTTCTAGTTTATTTTTTTGTTTTTAAGGGTTAGCTATTTTAACTTCTATCTATATTTATAGTAAGACGTTTTGTTCTTCTATTAAATTTAAATCTCTATATAATTTGAAGAAGAAAAGGAAACCTTTTATTAGTAATATAAAGGTTTAGAGTAGTATTTATTACTATCATATTAAAATAGGTATTTCAGGAAGCTTAATCTAAAAGTTAAAAAAGATACTATAGTTATTTTTAGCTATAATACCTAATTAATCTGAGGTTTTCAAACTTATAATACTATTTAGTCTAGAAATATAAACATTATCGAAGATTAATTTAATTCTTAATAGAAATAAGAGTTATCTATTCTTAATAATACTATTACTACTAGGATGAGTTAATATAGTAAAAAGGATAAGTCTAACTAACTTAATTTTAATAATTCCTTTTAGAATCTAATTATTATTAAGTTTAGTAAAGTTTATAATTCTACTAAAAATACTATCTATTTTCTTCTTCTTAAAAAGGTTAATAATAGTAATAGTAATCTAAATCTTTCTCCTAATTGAAAACTGAGTAGTTTATATATAGCTTATCCTAATAAGGCTATAGATTCTAAAGACTTTCATAAACAATCTACTATATATATAGAGATTCTTTCTTTAAGTCTAGAAGTTAAAAGAAACTATAAATAGTATGTTTCTAAAGAAGGAATATTCCTTGAAGTTTAAAACTATCCTTTTTTAGTTTTTTATACTAATCATAATAAATATAACTATAATAATAACTTATTTACTAATAAATATAGTAATCTTTATATTACTCAGTATAAATTGTTAGTTGATATTCTTGACGAAATAATTATTATTTTACAAACTATACGTGTTTATTTAAGTAGAACTTCGATTCAAATTATAAATAAAGAAGTTAAGTCTATAGAATCTTTAGAAGTTCAGATTGTTATATTTCTAGTAAATATTTCTTTTATTAAAAGGAATAATATCAATATATTAAGGGACAAACAAGTTTATAAAATAAAACTTAATAATTGGAGTCTTAATAATCTTATATATAACGCTAGTTGGGTAACTTAAGGTTTTAATTAATATTTTAATATTAACTATTTAGATACTTTTAGTACTATTTATCGATATATATTAATTATATCTATTTATTATAGCTAGATTTTCATTTAGTATGATATTACTACTATACTTATCTCTATAGAACTAGATAAAAAGATATATATTAAGTTACCTACCAGCTATATCTATACTAAAGATTTTAAACGTTGGGCTTATAGTACTAATTACAAGAATTGGGCTTTTATTTATTAATTAAATAAGGCTTTACATATGTTAAAACAAAGCTTAAGATGATAATATTTACTTTTTAAATGTATCTCATATAAGATTGGATTTAAAGTATCTCTTTATAATAAAGGAATATTTATACTTAATATTATGGTTAATAAAAGTAAATATTAAGTAATTTTGATATATCATATGAATGATATACTATTAGGAGCAAATAATTCAACTAATTTAAAGTATATTTATAGTAATCATAAAAAAAGATACAAAAATCTAAAGTCTAAGAGAATTCAATACCTCTTGAGGTAATAATTTAATAATGAACAATAAGAGTAAACGTATTAAGATAAATCAGTTTAAATATACTAATAAAACTCTTACTAAATGTAAAAAAAGAATATCTATAGTTTTAATATTCTAATACATAATAAAGCTAAATCCTTAATTAATAAGAATAAAGCTTTAAAAAGTATATATTAGAATATAAATGGAAATAGAAGCCTTATTATATTCAACTTAAAAGACCAGGCTAGATACTAGTCCAGCTATCACTACCTATTCTTAATCTTCTTTTAAATCTTTCTAAAAATACTTTGTTACTTATAACGAGATATAGGGTTACTTGAAAAAGAACTCTAATGATAAGTTAATTTTTAACTATAATAATATTAATCTTTTTAATTCATTTAGATTTATAGATTGAAATTAAGTAAGAAATATTAATAAAAGAGAATATACTTTAGTTTATATATTTTACTTAGATTTCTATAATATCATAATTAATAATTTAACTAAAAAAACAAATAGTTGTTTTGACTACTTATAAAGCTAAATATATAGCTCTAGTAGATATTACTAAAGAAGCTATTTACTTGTATAATAATTATAGTTTTGTTAATATAACTTTAGGAGTTAAAGCAATCAATAAGTTGATTACTTTTATAAATAATTAATTAGTTAAACAATTTACTATAAATACTAGATTCTATAGAAAAACTAATTATATTAACAGTTATTATCATTATATTAGAAATCTTATTCGAACTAATTAGATTAATCTTTATTATATTAATATAAGCAATAATATTACTAATATTTTAATAAAACTTCTAAATTGAGTTAAATCTAATAATATTATTAAGAGGACTTTATATAATAACTTTAATATTAAGCTTTTATATAAAAGAAATAGTCTTAATAGTCTATTTTCTGAGGATGAATCTTTCCTTTTATATTATTTATTAGTTTTTGGTTTTTCTAGTTTTTCCTTATTTTATCTTTAAGTTCTTTATTTTAAACCGTTCTTAGGTTTTAGGTTCTTTAAATTTGAACCTTTTAAACTTTCTTTATTCTTTTTATATAGTTTTTAGAGTTTTTACTACTTTTTAAACTATAAAAGATTTATTTATGTTATAAACTTTAAGGGAGGATATCAGAATTTTAGTGATTTAGGTATTTATTTATATTTATCCTAATAGTGTAATTTAAATAAATAAAAGCTTAAGTACTCTTTATTATTTTTATAAATCTATATTTTCTCTTTAGTATAGAAAGTTAATTATTAGAATCAAAGTTACACTACTTCAACTATTTATTTTTTAAATTAATCAAATAACAATATCAGACTATTTAGTAAATAGACTACTTAGAGTAATCTTAATATAATGGAGCTGAAAGTTCCATACAATATAAAGTTAATATTTCTAAAAATAAATTCTATTTACATATTAATACTACAAAGTTTATTAAAAGCTAGCTATAAGAGATGCTTTAGTAGTACCTCAATAGAATTATAATAAACCTAAAGAGTTTATACTTAGGGTGAATACTCCTTATTAGACTTTAGGGGTAGTAGTTTATATAGAGCCCTAATAATAATATCTTATATAGGTCTTAAGGCTCAAGTTTATAATATACCTTCTTACTACCCTTCTGCCATATTATCTTAATAATACTTCCTATTAATAGTTTTAATAATATACTAGTAATTTCTAGTTACCTAAGTAGGTTTAATTAATTAGAAACATCTATCTAAAATACCTCTTTGAAATACTGCTAACATTAAATAGTCTTACTTATTAGAAAATTGATATTATATGTACTTTAAGTAATATTATACTATATTCCTCTTTTTAATAATCTATAAGAAACCCCTTTTTCCTTTTTCTATATAGGCCTATTTTTTCTTCTTTAGAATTATATAACTTCTTATTCTATATTTATTATAATATTACTATTTTACTACTTTTTGATTCTTACTTCTCTTTTTTATATTCTTTCTATTATTAAAACTACTACTATTACTACTAGTTCTAAACTTCCTCATAATAATTCTTCTTATTACTATACTCCTTCTAAGCCTAACTCTTATATTTATAGTACTTGTATTTCTAAAAGTAATTTTAATAATAAGGAGGACTAGCCTTTTGATATAGTTATTCCTACTTATTTTAACTATAATTTTAAATATAATAGGAGTAGTTTCTCTTAAACTTATATGCTAAGTGATAGTTAATCTTATTATAAATATCTAAAGTTAAAGAGTAAGTATAAGTAGGACTCTTACCTTTTTACTACTAGCATTAAGCTATATACTACTAGCCGCTAGGTTAATTACTTAATTATATTTAGTAATTATATTATTACTTTTATAGTTCTTACTACTATTAAGAAAAGTACTATTAAAAGCTATTATACTTCTGTCTTTTTACTAGAGCTTTCTACTATAGTTTAGTATATAATAACTACTTTTATTATACGTAGTAGGTATTTCTAGCTTATATTACTATTATATTTATTATTCTTCTTTTTTATGCTAAAGGTATTTTTATACCTACTCTTACTTTTACCCCTAAGTAGGTCTTCGCTAGCCCTAGTACTATTATATAGATAATAATAAGTTTCTCTCCTTCTATTTCTCTATATTTATTATATTAATTGTCTATAGTAAGGTATTATAATATATTTTAGTAGTTATATTATATCCTACTAATACTATAATTATATTCTTAGCCTTATTAATTCTACCTTATCTATTTATTATTATTATATAATCCCTACTTTTTACTAATATTAATAATATTCTAACTATGAATAAATACTACTTATTACTATTCCGAATAATAAAGAGGATAAAGAAGACGAAAATAATAAGGAAGGCAAAAAACACTAAGAGTATAAGAAAGAATAAGATAATATTCACTCTTTTATTTAGTTCTCTTACTTAATACCTAAAAGGTAAGTCTTATAGTTAGCTATATATATTATTTAGAAGCTATTATATTATTGAATTTAAAGCTTATATAGCTTTTTGTTATTAGTAAATTGATATTAGTCTATTATTCTCTTTAATATTTCTATATTGTAACTCAAATTATAATATAGTTTTATCATTAATAAAGCTTTCCAAAGATTTCTATATTAAAGTCTTATAATATTTCTATTTAATTAATATATTATAATTATATTTCTACCTTAAAGTATTCTTTACTATTAGTATTTCTTTAACTTTATATTCTTCTTACATAATATCATCCTCTTCAGTAAGGATTAAGATAAAGTTAAGATATATATCTATATATTATTAGGATAGTAATACGCTATCTTCTACTTATTTAATTAGATTTATATAGAATATTAAGTAAATACTTCCTAGGATATTCAATATAATATTTAGTAGGTTTAATATATTAACAACTTAATATTTAGAAGCTATTTAATTAAGCTTTTTATTTAGCTAATTTACTTTAATATAATATAGTAATAATTATATTTTATCTTCAAGGTAAAGTTTCTTGGTAATCTATTATATTTTATTTACATCTATCTTATTATATTATTATATATATATTCTTACTACTTAAGTTATAATAATACTATTATTAAGATAAATTAAAAAGACTAAAACCTACTTTAAATTAGAATATATAGTTTATTCTACAACTTCAGAATATAAAATAGGTATAATACTAAATCTATTTAAGAGTCAATTTAAGTTTTTCCTAATTACTACAAAATGTTTATTATTAAATACTAGTTAGTATATAGTAAGATAAGCTAATTAATCTAATTATAAGAAAGTAATATATATCTATTTGGAATATCTAAACTTTTAGTATTATTATCTCTATCTTACTATCTATCTAAAAGTAGAATAATATTAATAATAACTATTATACTTTTATTAACTAAGCTAATATTTTCTAAAAGATATGAATCTAGTTTAAATTATAATTAGTAATAATTAATATAAAGAAGCTATAGAACTACTACTATATATGTTAGAACCTTTCAATATAAGCCTTAATAATTATAGATATTATAGCCTCTTATTAAATATATTTAAATAGATAATCTATAATTACTATTAAAAGCCTTAGGTTTCTTTCTATAGTAGATAGTAGTTCTATTATAGAATTAATAGAGATTTATAACTAGAATTTACAAGGAATTAGTAGGAGTCATAATAAGCCTTAGTAGTATTTTTAGTCTTTATAGAAATAGTAGTAGATATTATATATCTAGATAAAGTATTTAATATTTCTTAATATATTATCTTAATGCTAATCTTATAAAAATACTAAAAGGATTGTATTTTTATCTATAAAGTTAATTTAAAGAAGTTATAAGACTTATATCTAAAGCCTTAGTTTTATTATATTATCTTAGCCCTATTAGGAAAGAGTATTAAAATATTGTATAAAGTAACTTAAGTAATATTTCAAGATAAAACCAAATTCTAATAAGGTGTCTATTTATCTAGCTTATTACTTTAATATAAATTTAAAGTTTATAAAATACTGTAAGGCTTTATAGTTAGAAAGGATAGGAAATAGTTCTACTATACTTTATAATTCTACTACTTATACTTTTAGATATAATATAACTACTAGTAGTTCTTTATTATAAATAATATAATTTCACTAAATCTAAATAAGTATAGTTAATTAATAGGCAATTAGCTATAAGATACTATTTCTATTCTCTCATAAAAAATGATTACTTAATACTACTCCTAGGTAATTTACTTCTATAACTATATACTACTTTAAATCTTATTAAATTATAGATAGTTTAGAGATAAATATAAGTTTAAGCATTTTAAATAGCTATCAGTATATAGTATTCTAATAAAATAGTATTCCTTTTTATATTCATTATATAAAGAGTTTTATTAAATTAGAAAAGTTATTAATTAGGTTATAGTAGAAACTTATAAAATTAAAAGAACTCTAGATACTATAGATATTCTTAGGGACTTCTTATTTCCATATAGCTTTAACTTTCTTAGAATTATAATAAATATCTTTCCCTACTTTAATAATAAAGCTTAGGTATTTAATTAACTTTATAGAGAATTTATACTTCTCTAAATCTAAGAATAATTTAGCTTCTTATAGCTATTTAAAAACTTATTTAACTCTATCTTTATAATTACTTTTTGTTCTATAATCATAGATAAAATATTATCTAAATAAATGATAATGAAGTTCTTGAAAGTACTTTAGAATATATTATTAATATAGTATTGGAATATTATAAGCATATTTATTAGCCTAAAAGGAATAATAAGCTATTTAAATAAGTTGAAATATAACTAAAAGTTAGTTTTATACTTATTTCTTTTTATAATATAAATCTTATAAAAGACTATATAGATATTGATTTTTATAAGTTATATTACTTTGGATAATAAGTATAATATCTTTTTAATTAATAGTAAGAAGTAATAGTTAGGGTTAGGGTTAGGGTTAGGGTTAGGGTTAGGGTTAGGGTTAGGGTTAGGGTTAGGGTTAGGGTTAGGGTTAGGGTTAGGGTTAGGGTTAGGGTTA
>QAPG01000845.1:0-13900 GCA_004366825.1 Colletotrichum spinosum
GTATTAATGAGATTTATAATTTTATGAAATAGAATTTCTATTAGAGTAATATAGTTAAAGATATATAAGATTATATAGTATTTTATTAGATTTATTAATAAATTAAAATATTAAAATATAAGTTATATAGCTAGTTATAATTTCTATTTATTTTAGTAAGATTACTTCAAGGAATTAGTATAGATTCTATTATAAGATATCTAGAGAATACTTATAGAGATAGTAGAATATATAATATTATTTTAACTATTATAAATAAATTTATAAAGTTTGTAATATTTATTTTAATAATAAAGAGGCTAATAGTAATAGACTTAGTAGTAATACTTTATAAAATAATATAATATTAGTTTAGTGTTTTAAAAAGGCTTATTAGTAATAAATGTAACTTTTTATAAGTTAATTTTAAAAAGAATTTATAATAAAATAACTAACCAAGTAGTAATGATTAATAGTATACTGTTTATAAGTAGATAGTTAAATAGAATAAATACATTAAATATTCAAATATTATTTTGGAATATTTACTAGTAAGTTGTTTATTACTTAGATAGTATAGCTAAAAGAAGTTATATTTATATATAATAATAATAGATATAGTACTATTAGGTACTTATTAATAGAAAGGTTATATAGGTTTTATTTAAGAATAGTTAGATATATAGTAAAAACAATTAATAATATAAAATATTACTAAGTAGGTTATTTATATTAGCTAAATATATTACGAAATAGTAGAATATTAATAAATAGTAGTTAAAAGTTAAGTGAAAGTATATAACTTATAATATTAACTATATATATATAACTAGGGAGTAGCTATTAGATTATTAATAAAGAACTTTAGATTTAAATATAGGATATTAGTATTAAGATATATTAAGATTTTAATAGTAGAAAGAATAGGAGAATAGATATATAGAATATATTTACTAGAATAGTATTATTAGATATATAATATGTTTCTTATTTTATTATTTAAATTATAGATAGAATAGTAAGGGGATATTAATAATCAAATTGTTATTTTTAAATAAGAAGATAACTTTATAGAATAAGAAGTAGAAGAAAATATAACAGCGTAAGGAGATAGAGATAAGAAATATTTTTTTATAAAATAAGCTAAGTAGTTTATAGAATATAATATATAAGAGACTATAATTAATTTAAGTAATATATAAGAAGTTATTTAGAAATTTCAAAAATAGATAGTTTAACATTATAAGAAAATGGATAATTAGTATAATATTAATAATAAGTACTTAGTAATAATATTTTAAAAAGAGGGGGGAATAATTCTATTAACTATTTAAATAATTTAAAATACTATTCTAAAAGATATATTTTTAAACTAGACAATTATGATTTAAATGTTATTCTAAAAGGTATATTTTTAAACTAGAAAAGTCTATGTATTCTGGTAGTAATCTAACCAGTATATATAAAGTAATATAGTTATTATATTTAAAGTTTAGGTATATTCTTATAAGAATATTTCTAGTTTTTCTTTATAGAAATAGTGGGAATGATAAGTACTATAAGAATGACAAGTACTATAGGTATAATAAGTACTATAAGTATAATAAGTACTAAAAATATAGTAGCTTTCTTAATAGTAGGAGTTTTTTTTATAACTATAGTTTTTTAAAAGTAGTAATTTTAGCAGTAGTAGACTCTTTAGTAGTAAACTAATAGTTAGTAGATATAGAAGCCATAAAAGTAGATATAATAATATTTAAATAAGTTTTATACTTTTTAATAGAAGGTCTGTCTATCAGGATACTATTATTTATAGATTTTCTTTTAATATGAAGTATAATATTATTATTAAGAATAAGGTAATACTAAAGGTTTGTTAAATAGATTTTAATAAGAGGGATATAATTATCTGTAATAAGTATAATTATATTAACATTATTATTAGGATAGTAAGAAGGTTATAAAAAGATTTATATAATTTTAGACTTTTTATTTTTATTGTTACCATTACTTTAACTATTATTACTATTCTTATTTTTATATTTAATAGATAATAATAAATGAGGAATATATATATATATTATAAAATATAGTAAGATTGAACTTATAAAGAATAAACTAATTATTAGTAATAATAATAAGATATTTAGATATATTTTACTTAGTATAATTAGTAAGGTAATAGTAAAAGTTATTCTTGAATTAGGGTAGTTTTAAGATAGTAGGAATTGTAATATTTTTAGGTACTAAGGTGTAATAAGGCGTATTGAGGAAATAAATAAATTATTCTTTTAGAATAATAATAAAACTATTATTATAAAGATAAAGAAGCTATATAATAAATAGTTAGTAAAGTATTTGTTCTATAGATTGTAAAATATTACGTTATTCTACTAATTAGTAGTAATAACAAGATAAGTATTTAGTAAATTTATAGTAATAAGGTATATAATATTTGAATATTTATAAATAGTTAATATTTCTTAGAGGAAACAATGTTTTAAATTAACTTTCTTTTATATATTAATAAGGCGGTTGTGAATAATATTACGTATATATTACTATTTTACTAACACTTTAGTGAGAATATATAAGAGTTTATTTTTATATTTAGAAGTTAAGGTATTTTACTTGAGTATTTAGTAATAGATAATAGTTTAGTTTTAGGTTGCTTAGGTAATATTATATAATTTAAATAGAATCTAAATAGTAAAAGGTAATAAAAATAGTAAATATATAGTAAAAGAATAATTCATATTATAATATTTCTATTTATTCTTTTTATAAAAAAGATATCTTAATATATAACTATTAATAATATAAAGTAGTTTTCTTATATTAAGATAAAGTGAAGATAGATAGTTAAAATAGGGTAAATAGTTATTAGATTTTAAATATAAGAAATTCTTATTAATAGTTTTTTTTTATGATTAATAAATACTTAGAAGATAGTAGTAATAACTATAATATAGGATGTTATTAGGGAATATATAGTATCAAGATAATAAATAAGAAGAAGAAAAAGGGAAAAGAAAAATTAATAAGTTAAGCATAATTAGTAAAATAATATAGAAAGATATTAGAAAGATAACAATAGTATAAATAAAGAATTAGAAGATAATAAGATATATATAGAAGAAGTAAATAATACTTACTAAGTATATAGTATAATAATATAAAGGATTATAATAAAGTTTAAAGAATTGTTTTTATTAGAATAATATTATAAAAATTAAACATATTAATATATCATTAGAATAATAATAAATATATTTATAAATAATAAAAAGAATAATGAAGATTTTAATAATAATAATAATAAGAGTTAATTTTATCATTTAAACTATAGAAATCATTTTAAGAAATAATAGTATTCATATAGAATAACGACTAATACTAAAGGTATATTTTATAATCAATAGTTAGTAATAATATGTAGGTTTATAATAAATATTAAGAAGTATGTAATTATAGCTTTAAAGATTAAAACCTTTAAAAAAGAGGATAGTTATAAGGATATATTAATAGGATTATATAATATATCTAGTAATTAGCTAGTTATAGTTATTAAGGTATTAAAAAGAGCTTTTAGCTAAAGGATTATAACTTAGATTCTTTAAGTAATAGTCCATATAGTAATATAGATTTTATTCATATATTTGAACTTTTCTTAGTTAAGGTCTTTAGTTATATTCTTATAAATATCTTATATTATAAAGTTAATATATCTTTCATTACATTAAAAAATTAGATTCATAAGTATTATTTTAAGTATATAGGTAAGTTCAAGTTTAATCTATAGTTTAAATAGATAGCTTAAATCTTAAAGGTTATTTAAAAATAATCAATATTAATAGTTATACCTCTCTAATTAATAAAACATTACTTTTTAAAATATTATAATTCAAAACGCTAATAGAAATAAAGAAGAAACTTTGAAGGCTTTTATATTTAAACTTATATATATTTAGAAAGCCTTCTTATGAAGCCTCTGTATAAATATAATATTCTACTTCTAATTTATAAATCTATATTATAATATATTTAAATATTAATTAATCTTCTTTAGTTCTATAGTACTATTCTGGAGTCTTTATAATTAGTAATAATTAGCTATAAGTAATATTATATTAATCTCAAAGTTATAATATATTTCAAATAATAGAGATAATAACTAGAAGTAAATTAATAATTGATTTTAAATTAAAAGTATATATAGCTCTCCTTAAGAGTACCCCTAAAGTATTATATTATAAAATACTTAATATTCTATTTATACTACTTTATAATACTTATATTTATCTATATTAAATAGAACTTACTTGCTTTATATAATTATATACAGCTATTTAAAGAAAAAGTATTATAGATATAATAAAACAAATTATTAATCTATAAGATATCCCTTAGAAGAAACATACTTTGTATTTAATTGATGTAAGTTAAATATTAGTCTTAAAGTATATTCTACAATAATACATTAAGCTTTTGTTATAAATTATAAGAGTATTAGCAATTTAAACAATAATCTTGAGAACTCCCCTTAAGTTAATAAATCTAAAAGTATTAATCTATAATACTAAATATATTATAATATTAAAGATAAAACTACTACTCTTTCTAAATAGTTTTTAATATTATTGCTTAGTAGAAACCCTATTATTCTTAATAGAAGTAGAATTATACGAATGCTTTAAAATTAAATACTGTTTTATATTCTTATCTAAAATAATACTTCTAATAATATAATTATTAAAGAAAAGTAGTACTATAATTCTAATATCTATATTTATATTTCAAAGCTATTATTTAAATACTACCTTTCAAAATATCCTATTTAATTTAAGTATTACTAGCTTCTTAGCTACTAAATCCTTTAATTTACTATATTCTAATAAATCGTTAATCCTTCTATCATTCTTATATTTCTTTAAGGTAAATTAAATCAAAACACTTTAATAATACCTTTCTAATTACTATATTTAGAATAATTAATACATTTATATGTTTTAGTATAATTATGTTTCATATAATACTATATAATACCTCTTTCATATTCTACTTTGTAAATATAGATTACTTTAGTATTATATGTAATAATATCTATAACTAATATTATTAAAATAAGGAAATTATACTAATTATTCAAAAATAGAAATATTTATAAATACTCCTTCATAAGAAAAGGATAATTACTTCTATACACCTCATAAAGATAGAAATATAGAAGTTTTATCACTGTTTTGAATATTTAACTATTATATACCTCTATAATATTCTTAATAAAATAAAATATTTAGTTAAGTATTATACTCTCAAGATACTTAAAAAGCATTATTATTGATACTAAATATTTAACATAACTTCTTTATATTTTTATTCCACCATCTATCGTAATATTAACTTCAATTTGAAGATTATTATTCATATTATGTATATTAATAGCTGTTCTATATTTTATATTACTAATATTATAATAATATTTAATACTACTTAATTGCTACTAAATATCTTAGTAAAAGTGATATGAGAAGCCTTTGAAATATATTAAATTAATATATACTAAAGCCTTCCTAACTTTATTACTACTAATACAAATATTATATTTCAATACTGAGATTTTAGATTAAAACTAAAAATAATAAGATTAATAATCTATATTATTCTAACTAAAATACATAAGCATATTAACAAGATTAAGTAATATTATACGTTTCTTTACTATATATATAACATTTATTATAATAAAATACTTACTACTACTCAAGAAGTATTTTTCTAAGTAGTATATAAAATGATTAATAATACTATTAAACTAAATAATCTCATACTTATTCTATTGATTTTTAAATTATACCGCTACTTTATAGAAAATTCAACTCCCTCTCTAGATATTATTACTTAGGCTTATAATATATATAAAACTACTAAAAGACCTTACTATCAATATACTAAATATATTATTAATACTATTTTAACAATATATAATAACTTTAATACTTCTTAGATTATAACTTTTGTATTCTAATTCGTAATATATATATTATAAGAAACAAATAAATAATAAAACCTATACTACTTCTTTATTATATATAATAAGATATATATTTTCAAACTCTCTTATAATTCTTCAAAGTTTCAATTTATAACTATAGAACTATATTTTAAGAATAACTAAAGAATCCTATTAAACTATACTTTAAAAATACTAATATCTAAAGGTATCTATAAGAAATCCATAAATATATATATTCTTACTATAAGAGATCTAATATTATATATATATAGAAATATATATTCCTATAGTAATACTTTAGTTTTTTCTATAGCTCTCCCTATAAAACCTTAGAATATTTAGTAAATATTAAAAATTACTATTATTATAAATAATAATAATACTATTGATATTAATAATAATAATCTTCTTTCTATTTAAATAGTTAGTAATATGCTACTTTAATTATAGATATATTATAAAGTTATAATATTTAGAAATCTTATAATATATAAAGATAACTTACTTTCTCTAGATTTCAACTAAGAGCTTTTTTTTAATATAGCTTATAGCTAAAGAATAATTAGATATGATACTAATACTTAACCTTTATAAAGAAATCTTATTATGATATTTAAACTACTATTCAAAGAGTTAATTTAAAAAGAAATTAAAAGTATTATTATTAATAGTATTATAGAGATTATTTAATATAACCCTATTTTCTACAAATATTATAAATACTTTAAGTTCTATATTATTAATTAAGATAAAAGTAGAAATACTAATGAAGTATATAAGAAGTTAAGACTTATAATCTAAGATATTAGAAATAATAATACATTTAAAATATTAATATAATTACTAATAATCTAATATAATAGCTAGTAGTTAATTTTAATTATAGCTCCAGCTTTCTTTTAAGATACAAGTATAATTATATAACTCTATAATATTATATAAACTTATATTTAGATTAAATTAAAATGTATAAGGCGTATTATTATTGAACGACTTTTATATCTTAAGAATTATTACTTCTTAAGTTATATCATAATTATTATTCAATTACTATATAACCTTATTAAAACTAATACCTATTAGAGAATAGTTTATTCTAAGTATTATGAGGAGTAATTATAAATAGAAATATTAATATATAATTTATACCTTTTTATCTTATATTTTAAAAATAATACTTTTAATTCTATAAGTATACAAACCAATAATACCTTTAGCTTCTTAAATACTACTTTCTCATACTATAAAAATAAGGCATTCTAAAAAGGCTTATTTAAACCTAAACTTAAAATAATCCTCTTAAAAATAGTACTATTAGTATTTAATAGAGGGATCTTATTACTTAATAGTAATATTTTCCACTTATATGAAAGAAATTATAAGTAAAAATTAATTGTCACTAATATAAATATTACATTTAAAATACTTAGAAATATATATATTGAATAATATATATGTAAGGGATATTTTATCTTAATATATTAATCTAAAGTATTATTTAACCTCTCCTATATAGTATAAAAACAAAAACCCTTAAGTAATAATACCACTATACTTAACAAATACTTCAAATAGTAAATTAAATACTTTACCTATAGTTTTAACCTTATAATACTTAATCTCTCTAAGATATACTTTTATATTTTTATTAATAGCTTACTTATTAATAATACTAATCTCTCATTTCAAATAAAATCTATTATAATTTTAAATTAAGAACTACTACTAATAGTAGCTAATTTAACTTCTATAGTAATCTTATATATTAGCTTTCTATTAAAAATAAAAGAATTATTAGAAGTATTTGTATTTTAGAGATTTGTATTATAATGATTAGTATAAACTTTATTTATATTATAATTATATTATTCAAAAACATCCTTAACTACTAAAAGCTCTGTTCAATCTTAACTATTATATACACTAACCTATATTGATTCTATAAATACTTTATAAAACTTAATATTACTAAAGACAAATACCTTATAATTAATATTATAATATTAAAGTAACTATATAAATACTATAAATTCTATAAGATATAGTAAGTTAATAGAAGAAATTATATTACTAATATCTTTATAAAAATATTTTAAACTATATTCCTAAGAAATTTATTAGTTTAAACTATATAACTATTCAAATAGAAAAATAAATGACTCGAGTAGAATAGATAAATAAGTATTTAAATATTATTGAAATTAAAAAGTATAATCGCCAAAAGTACTATTTTTATATAAGGAGATAGGTATTAAGATATGTAGTAAATAAAAATTACTAATATTAATTATACTGTACTATAAGATATATAGTAACTATATATTTTGCTATATATATAGTAGTATACTCTCTATACCCTACTAATAATAAATACTAGGTATTAAGTATTAGTTATAGTTAAATATATAGCAATTAGTAAGTAATTACTATGCTATAGATCTAGAGCCTTGTATAGTACTACATGTTATATAATATAATAATAATAACAATAAATAATTAGAATACCACTTTACACCTATACAGTAAGATCACATATAGTATACATTACCCTCCAGATAAACTAACAATTTCAAAAAAACGTTTTTATAGCCTTATTATTCTTTTTAAGTTTCTATTCTTATAATGAGAAGAGTAATACTATCTTTAAATTATTTAGATATCTCTTATTAATTAGAAGATACTTTAGATATCTTAATACTTCTAATCTTTCTCATTCTTTGACTTAACTTTAGTATTATTATAATTTAAAAGAGGAAGTAATGGCTTGCTTTCTACTATAACTATTAGTAGACATATTACTTCCTAAACCTGCCCCCTACCAACTACCATAGCTAACTCCTAGTTAATCTAAAACTAAATCACGTATAGTTATAACTAGTATACTCACCCTATATTAATCTTTTTAATAACAAATAACTAATAACGTCTTCTATAATAACCTTATGCCCTTTTATTTTTATAGCTATATATAATTCAAGTATCTTAAGATATTGAATTACTACTAACTATAAGTATTCTATTGAAATATTTATTATAATCTTAATATCTATAACTTTTATATCTCTTAAACTAAGCTTTATCTACTTCTAAAGAAAGACTTTATATTATTAATATAAAAGTTCTCTATTACTAATATAAACTAACTTATGATTTCTATATAAATATAAAAAGAGTTAACTTACTCTTACTAGCAAACAATCTTGAAATATTTAATACAATTAATATATAAAAATATTTATATAGATAAAAATACGTCTGATATAACTAGATAGCTTTTTAGACTGTTATAATTATATTATTATAATATTCTAGAATATTTAATAACTTGTATTATAATCCAATATTAATATTCAAATATTGTTTAATTCATATTTCATCTCTAATCTTACTAGCTTAATATAATAACTTATAGAATAACCTAATAACTTTCTTTTCAATATCTATAAGCTACTTATCAATTATAATATTTAGAATAATTTCATTAAAGTTTAATCTAATATACTAATAGCTTTATTTAATAAGAATTATAACTAGATATCTCTATACCTATTTTATAAATACCTTTTTATAAGTAACTAGTAGATTTCAAAGAAATTTCAATTTTATTATAAAATTCATAGAAGAATAATAGATTATAGAATACTGAGTTCTTAGTATTCTATTTTATTCTATTTTTATAAGTTTATAAAGGGTTTTAACCCTATAACTTTGATAGCTATTCTTAGCTATTTATATTAAGCTTTAATGTTAATAAAGCTTTCTCTATATACATTATTACTATAAGGTCTTCTACTACTATAGAGTTTATTATTAGAATTAGAAGTATAATTATCTATAATAATAAGTGATTTCATTACTATTTTAATTAGTTATAAGTTAGCATTAGTATAAATATTATTATTAGATAATATTTATAGTTAAGTCTATATATAAGGTATGGAGCTTAAATACTATTCTAACTACAGAATAAGAATAGCCAAATTATTATAATTTAAAACTTATAGATCTGAGTTCATACTTAAAAACCTTATTAAAACCTTTAAATATAAGAAATATCTTTTGAGATTCTTCTTTTTATTATAACGTTGAGTAATTTAACCTCTTCTGTATTCATTTGAATTATGAATATATTAAACTGGTCATTCTAGAGAGACTCTACAAAATTATTAATTATCAAGTCTCCTGAAATATGTATTTCATTCTAAAGTATCTCTATTAGGTTTTTTGTTATAATTAGTAAGTATAGATATCTATATATTATAGTCTTATATATAACTATCTTATTTCAATAATTACTAGATATATTATCTACCAGTCATTAAATTAGATTTCGACAACTGAATAAGGCTTATATCTTTTACCTCTACTAAATATATTTATTGTCAAGCCTACTTAGAATATAATAATAGCGTAAATAGTAATAATTGTCTTATAAGTAACTTAAAATATACTAAAAGCTTAAGTTTAATTATTAATATAATAATATTCTTTTATTTATTAATCTATTATATTGTTAGGTTTTTAAAAAGTTATATAGTATGAATTCAAAAGTGTTTTTACTTATTACTAGTATTTATAAAACTAACATTTATAGTAAGAATAAAACTATTAAATAAACTACCTATCTTATAATGGAATTTAAAATAGAATTGCTATTTTTATTAAGATATCCTTCTATCTATTCAATCTCTATATAATAGTAAATTAAAAGATTTTGATTAAAATATAATATACAGCTTATTGAGTAAATAATGAATAGATTAAATATAGTATTAAAGTAATTAAACCTATAGTGATAGGTAATTGAGTAGTCAATCTATTTATTTAGACTAATCAGAGTAAAGGGATTATCATATAGATTTATCCTTATAATATATAGTATATATATATATAAAGGATAGATCTAGTAATTAAGTAATAGCTTTATTTAGAGGGTAAATATAAGTATAGAGTTGTTGATATATTTGAATCTGACTCTTTAAACTAAGATTCTAGCTATTGTAATTTAAATACCTTTCTTATAGATAACTAAGTAGTAGTCTAGCTAGGGGCTAGCTAGAGGTTACTAGCGTGTCTTAACATATTTCCCCCCTTATAGACTATGTCCTTATAGTCTTATAGCTTAAATAAAGCTATTCTCAGATTCCAAAGTTCTTTCTAATAGTATATATCCTAGCTTCCCTACTAGCCCTCTAGTGCCCCTTATATATTTAAACTAAACCCTTAGTACTCTTATTAAACCTCTACCCTTATAGTAAGAAGAGTAATACTATTTATAGAATCTCTTAAAGACTTCTTATCTACTATAGCCTGTTATTATTATAGCTTCTTATATATTACTAGCTCCTTATTGCTGAAATCTCTTGTTGCTACTAGTTTCTAATTATCAAAACTTCTTATATACTACTATTATTGCCTCTATTAATATAGCTTCTTATTAATATGACTTCTCATATACTGCTGACCTCTTATTGCTAAAACCTCTTATATCCTATTGATATATTACTAGCCCCTTATTATTATGATTTCTTGTTATTATAATCTCCTATTGCTGCTGTTAATATTATTACTATAATTATATTATTATCCCTCTAGTAATCCCCTTCTTATTTGAAGTTATACTTATAGCTTCTTATTATTAAAACCTCTTCTTACTAAAACTTCTGATACATTACTAGTCTCCTGTATATTACTAGTCTCTTGTATATTACTAGTCTCTTGTATATTACTATTAATATTCCTATTATAGCTATATACTATAGTTACCAATACTATTTTCCTAATGATTTCTTCCTAAAGCTTAAGGTTATACTATATATTATCGCTATTATTATTACTTCTCTAGTGATCTCTATATTAAAAACTGTAAAGTCTGTAGCTTTCTCTATATTATACTAGCTATATTGGCTGCTATATGGCTACTTTAGCTATTATTTTAAAGATAGTATGATTTATTTGTAGTATTATAGCCTTATAGCCTCTTAATAGCTATTATTCCTCCCCTTAAAGACTATATCCTTATAGTCTTAAAGGTCTTATAGCTTTAAATCTACTGTTTTTCCATTATACCCCTTAAATTATTCCTTAAGCCTTTATAATTTTAAAGTTCTTATAGTTTTAAAGTCCTTATAGCTAATTATAAGGTAATAGAAATAGTAACTCTGTAAAACTCCTTCTTCAGTTAGGATTTAAAAATTCCTCTTAAGCTTTAGATCTAGCTTTTTAATATTAGTAATTCTAGTTAATATTAACTTCTTAGGATGTATTCTGACTATAGTTATACTTTAATAACCTGAGGCTTTTCTATAGGCAATTAGACTTCTTAAGCTATAGGGATATAAAAAAGCTTCTTCTCTATTTCTAAGTTATAGGGATATTATATTTATTATACTTATAGTATACTACTTGTTCCTTTTACTACTAAAAGTATCCCCCTGGTATTTTCTATATTTATCATTATATATAATTATATAATATATATTTCTAAATACTTTTTTACTACTTTTGAAATAACTATTTTAAAATAACTACCTTAAAGTAATAGCTACTTCAAAAATCTTAAAACTTCTATTTATTTAATATCCCTCTATTAAGTCTTATAATTATAATCTTATAGAGACTATATATACTGAAATCTCCATATCTGTATACATATATTTCTATACTGCTACTCTTTATTTAGCGTCTTAGTCTCTCAATAGTCTCATTAATATTATAAAGTTTAAAATCTCTATACTGTCATACTAGCGCTATATTAGTATTCCTTTAGTATACTTCTTATAATAATCCTAATACTATAGCCTGTAGTTTCTTACAGTAGCTTTATTAATGCTATATAGTTAAAGTTACTATTTCTACTATATTCATACTATATTAGTATCCTTCTATTATGTTTTTATTAATAGCTTTAATACTATAGCTTTTTATAATAGTCTTATTAATACTATGTAGTTGAAGTTATCATTTCTACTATATTAGTATTACATTAATACCATTCTCATCATTATCTCTTATTCTTTTAAATAGTGTTAATATTATAGCTTCTCATAATAGTAGCCTTATAGTATTAATATATTAAAATCTTATTATCTACTATATTAATACTGCTTATATAGTAATCTTATTTATATTCTATATACTAAAATCTAAACTATTACTATTACTATATTAATATTAGTTAATCCGGAAGGTAACATATACTATACGTAATCTTACCATATAGGTGTAAACTAGTATTCTAGTTATTTATTATTATTCTTATTATATTACGTAGTACGTAGTACTACGTAAAGCTTTAGATCTATAGTATAGTAATTACTTACTAATTACTATATGTATAGCTATAGCTAGCGCTAGATACCTAGTACCTATCGCTAGTAAAGTGCAGAAAGTATACTACTACGTATATAGTAATATATATAGTTACTATATACTTTATAGTATAGTATAATTAATATCAGTAATTTTTTCTTTTTACTATATACCCTAATACCTATCTATTTATATAAAAAATAGTACTTTTAGTAATTTATATTTTTTATTTTAATAATACCTAAATACCTATTTATCTACTCTACTTAAATTACCTATCCTTCTATTTAAATAATTATATAATCTGAATTAATAAATTACTTAAGGGTATAGTTTGGTATATTTTTTATAAAGGTATTAGTAATATTATTATCTCTATTAATCTACTATATTTTATAAAACTTATAATATTTATATAACTATTTTAATATTATAATATTAATTATAAAGTATTTTTCTTTAGTAGTATTAAGTTTTATAAAATACTTATAGAATAAGTATAAGTTAGTATATATAATAGTTGGGATTTTAGAGAGTTTTTAGTATTAGAAGATCTTCTTAAGTAATATAGTAATAGTATAAGTAAAGTTTATA
>QAPG01000846.1:0-13907 GCA_004366825.1 Colletotrichum spinosum
CTTATTATAAAGTAGTATAAGCTAGTTGGATATTAAACTACTATATTAAGAAGAAATATATATATATATATATATATATATATATATATATATAAATATATAAATCTATTAGTAATTCAAATAGAAAAGGCTAATAGCTTACTCTCCACTATAACTATTAGAAGTATTATTACTCCTTCAAGTATAACTTCAGCCTTTCTACTTCCCTACTAACTATATAACTACCCCCTAATTAATCTAAAACTAAACTTCTTATAGCTATAGTTAATATACCTACCTTATATCAACCTTTTTATAAATAACAAATAACTAATAAATATTTCTATAATAACCTCATATCTTTATACCCTTATGTTTTTATAGCTATTAATACATAATTTGAATATCTTAAGATATTTAATTACTTTTAATTGTAAGTATTCTATTTAAATATTTATTATAGTTTCAATATCTATAATCCCATTATCTTCTAGATTAAGCTCTATTTATTCTTAAGATAAGACTTTATATTATTAATATAAAGGTTTCCATTATTAATATAAGCTAACTTAGAATTTCTATATAAGTATAATAAGATTTAGTCTATTCTTATTAGTAAATAATTTTAATATATTAAATATAGCTAATATATAGATAATACTTATATAGATATAAATACTTCTAATATAATTCGATAGCTTTTAAAACTTCTATAATTATATCGCTATAATACTCTAACATATCTAGTAAGTAGTAGTATAATAATATATTGATATTAAGGTATTATCTAATTGATACCTAGTTTTTAATATTATTAGCTTACTATAGTAAGTTATAAAATAGTTAGATAATTATTTATAGGCTACGTATTAATTATAACATTTAGGATAATTCTACTAAGGTTTATTGTCATAAAGTAATAGTTTTAATTATAATAATTATAGTTAGATATTTCTATACTTATCCTATCGTAGTCTTGGTATAAATAACTATATAGACTTTAAGGAGATTTCAGTTTTATTATAAAAGATATAGAAGAATAATAGATTATAGAATAGCTAGTTCTTATAAGTATTCTATTTTATTCTATTCTTAAGAGATTTAGGAAGGTCTTCAACTCTATGATGTTAGTAGTTATTTTTAACTATATGTATCAAGCTTTAGTTTTAATAAGATTCTTTCTAATTATTACTATAAGGTCTTCTATTATTATAAAGTTAGATATTAAACCTCAGAGTATAATTATCTATAATAATGAAGAATTTCAGTATTATTTTAATTAGTTATAAGTTAGATAATAATATAAATACTATTATTAAGTAAAGTCTATAGTTAAATCTAAATATAGAGTAAAGAGCTTAGATACTACTCTACATATAGAGTAAGAGTAACTAAATTAATAACTTAGATACAGATATTGCAAATAGGAAAAGCTAGTTATAAGCTATTTATATACTCAGTTACTAATAATGTTACTAATTACAAACTAATAAATCTCTATAAGCTTCCTAGTATTAATTATTCTAACTTTACTATCTATAGTCTTCAAAGGAATTACTATAAATCTTTCTTCTAATACTTTACTTATATTGTTATATAATATCTTTAACGCTATCTCTATAAGTATAATATTATTAATATAAATAGTAATTTCTACTACTAAGTCTATATTAATAATAAATATATTTTTAAAGTATAATATTACTATTTTATATTCTTTAGTAGTATACTTTCTTAACTAGCATTTTATTATGAATTATAAGTAAACTTAGTACTTACTATATATATTTCTACTCTAAAGTCTCTTATAAAGTAGCTTTAAAGTATAACTATTACTTTTCTAATATAGAAACTAATATAACTCCTAGTAGTTAAAACACTAGTTATAATTCTTATTACCATATATATAGTTAGCAAGAAATGAATTATAATTTATAGTATAATTGCTTTTTTATTTAAATCATCATTATTAGCTTCTGAAGATTTTTATAATGTAGTTCTACAATTTATTAATAGTTAGTTTTACCTCATAAATAATAGTAAAAAGAATCTTCAATATATTGTATACTTAATATATAATTATATATATCGTTTTATGAAGTCTTTCTTATAAACTTCGAGAATCTAAATAAATGCATCTAAGCAAAATAATCCTATGGTTATTCTCTTAAATACTTTGATTATATTGATATAATTAGTTTTTAGTGAATATCTAAAGACTTATATTTTCCTATCCTCTATAGTAATAATAATAAACTAAAACGATTTTAAATCTATTTTGAATTATAATAACTATCTAAATAATTAAGAAGTTATTTTAAATTATTATAACTAATACCTTATAATATATATATATAAGAAAAGGTAATAGCTCGCTCTTTGCTATAACTATTAGTAAATATATTACCCCTTAGAATATAACTTTAGTTTTCCTATCTTCTTACTAACTATTATAACTAATTTCTAATTAATCTCAAACTAAACTCTTTATAGCTATAGTAGCTAGTATACTTATTTTATATTAATCTTTTCAATAATAAATAATTAATAACTTCTTCTATAACAACCTTTTACTCTTATAATGGTACACTCTGATACTTTTATATTCTTATACTTTCATTACTATACTTAATTCTAAGTAACTATATAGATTTCGAGGAGATTCTGGTTCTATTATAAAGGTTATAGAAGAATAACATATTATAGAATACTTAATTCGTATAAGTTCTCTATTTTATTCTATCTTTAAGAAGTTTATTAAACTCTTTAATCCTATAACCTTACTAGTTACGTTTAGCTATATATATTGAACTTTAGTTTTGATAAAACTTTCTCTAACTATTACTATAATATCTTCTATTACTGTGTAGTTAAATGTTAGAATTAAAAGTATAATCATCTATAATAATAAACTTCTTATTACTATTTTAATTAGGTATGAACTAATTGTCATAATAGCTCCATACTTATAAGCTACTATTTCGAATTATATAGCCTATTTATATAAGATACTTCTTATATAAGATATACTTATAAACCTATATAACAAATAATACTACTTTATAGATAACCTTTAATATAAATAAACCTTTACCTGCTTATCTCTATAAGCCTAATAATACGGTTTATAAAAATTATGAATCTGACTCTAAATACTTTCTAAAATCTATTAATTAAACTATATCTATTGAATTCAACTTATCTTTAAACTTTCTTCCTATCTATGTTTACTTCTTAATTATATTTACCATATTATTTTAAATAATCCCATTAATAGATTTTAATCTTAAGTTATTTCAATAGTTATTATAACGAGTTCTAATAATATAATATTTTTTAAGTATTATATTAGAAAAAAAGAACTTTAGAAATATATTAATCTTAAT
This sequence comes from Colletotrichum spinosum, assembly GCA_004366825.1. Taxonomy (NCBI): domain Eukaryota; kingdom Fungi; phylum Ascomycota; class Sordariomycetes; order Glomerellales; family Glomerellaceae; genus Colletotrichum; species Colletotrichum spinosum. The sequence goes on from QAPG01000846.1 coordinate 3,366, forward strand.
AAACCTTACTTTCTAAAGTTTAACTCTTAAGAAGACCTATATTCTCTTAAGGAATATATTTAAGATAAGAATATTTAAAACTAATCTATCTAAATAGTTTAAATTATACTACTATTTTAAAATAAACTTACTTGAGATAATTCTTTATATTAAACCTCTTGAGTAAGTTTATTTCAAACTACTTTTACTTCTAAAGTAGCTATTATTTCATTTAAAATTCAAAATAAGAATAAAGTATACTTATATTTCTTAGTAACTACAGTTTCTAAAAATAGAAAAACAGTAAAGAACTTTGAAGTTCTAAAGTAAAGTAATATAATTATTAATATTACTTTACTTTAAATAATATATTTTAAATAGCTTCTTATAAATAATACTTCTCTCTATAATCTTATTATCAATTTCAAATATTATCTTATATTAATAGGCTCTAATGTTCTAATAATAATTAGACAAGAATACAACTTCATTATTCTTGAGATAAACTCTTAAAATAATATATCTATTGAATATAATATTTAAAATAACACCTATCTTTATACTATTTGATATAATATTCCTTAAATTACTAATATTGTAGTAATAGAAAACTTCTTGATTACTATAAGAACTAATTTCACCTTGGATTAAGTAAAAGCTGAATTCAATTAAATTACTATAAGTAAATATATAATATTAATACCTATTCTTTTTAAAAGTATAGAGATATTGTTTCTAATATTGTCTATCATAAGAGCTTCTTAGGAAAGTCTTATAGTAAATAAAAGGTTTATAGAATACTTATAGAATAACTAGCTGAAAACTCCATGCTTATTTTATAAGAGATAAAATAGGTAACATATTCTAAAATATATTCCTATAATATATCTAGCTACTTCTAATCTATTCTTAATTATAAATACTTTAAAATTACTTTAAAAAGCAGTTCAAATTAATATAGTAGATATATTCCAGATATTAAGAGGATTCTTATTTAGAACTATTTTAATAAGGACTACTTTAATAACTTTTAAATAGATTTGATTTAAATTGATTAGCTAGAGGTTTTATATTAAAAATAGTAAGAAGGAATGAAAAATAGATATCATAGAAATTATAGATAAAGTAGCTAATTTTAATTTATCTTACAGTATTCTTTTAATATGATAGTCCTTATTATTAACTCCTCCTTTCTAGAGGAACCCTATTATATAGACTCTAAATTATGTAACATATTTACTACTTCTGTTTGTTTATATTACTTATTTAGTAATAGTATTATTATAGTACTATTTACTTTATCAATTAAAAGGACCTTCTGAAGCCTAATTCTTATAGAATCTTAATAATAGGTATTTAGGTTAAAAGTAGTATTATATCTTTCCCTATCTTTAAGAAGGGATATTATCTACTAAAAGTTATTTTAAATAATTCAAATAAAATAAAGATAGATTTAGTTTTTAAAAATATCTATTATATTAAGAACTTTTATATTAATATTATTTTAAAAATACTACTTTAAAAGAAAGATATCAAATATTCTAATTTGTATGATATATGTTATTTTAAAAAGAAGAATAATAATAATATTATATATAACCATTTTTATAAAGTAAATTCAACTTTCTCTAAATATACTTCTACTTCTACTTGTCTCAATATAATTCTATTTGGTATTATATATACTGTTAATTCTTATTAAGTTACTTTTACTCTATATTTAGAATAGTATCTAAGCTCTTTACCCTATATATTGATTTAACTATAGATTTTACTTAATAATAGCATTTATATTAATATTAGATTGTAGCTAGTTGAAATAGTAATGAAATCATTTATTATTATAGATAGTTATACTCCTAGTTCTAATATTTAATCCTATAGTAATAGAAGATTTTATAGTAATAATTTATATAGAGAGAATCTTATTAAAACTAAGGCTTAATATATATAGCTAAAAGTAACTACTAAAGTTATAGAGTTGAGAACTTTTGTAAACTTCTTAAAAATAGAATAAAATAGAATATCAAAAACTAGATATTTTGTAATTTACCATTCTTCTATAATCTTTATAATAGAATTAAAATCCTTTTAATATCTATATAGCTGTTTATAATAAGATAATTATAAGATAGGTATAGAAATATCTAATTATAACTATTGTAATTAAAGCTATTAGTATATCAGACTAAGTTTTAATAGAATTATTTCAAATATTATAATTAATAAATAGCTTATAGATATTTAAAATAAACTTATCTAGTTATCCTATAGGTTACTATATTAGCTTAGTAATATTAGAAATAAGATATTAATTAGATAATACTTTAATATTAATTTTCTATTATAATACTAGTTATTAGATAGTTTAGTATATTATAATAATATAATTATAAGGGGTTTAAAAGTTATCTAATTATATTAGAAGTATCTATATCTATATAAGTATTATTTATAAATTAGCTATATCTAATATATTAAGATTAATTATTAATAAGAATAAGTTGAGTCTTATTAAATGTGTATAGAAATTACAAGTTAGTTTATATTAATAATAGAGAACCTTTATATCAGTAGTATAAAGTCTTATCTTAAAAGTAAGTAGGATTTAATAAATAGGGATATTAAGGTTTTAGATATTAAAGTTGTAATAAATATTTAAATAGAAAACTTATAGTTAGTAGTAATTGAATATCTTAAGATATTTGAATTATATATAATTATAAGGATATAAAAGTATGAGGTTATTATAAAAGGAATTGTTAATTATTTATTATTAAAAAGGTTGATATAAAGTAGGTATACTAATTACTATAGCTATAAGAGGTTTAGTTTTAGATTAACTAAGAGCTAGTTATAATAATTAGTAGGGAGGTAGGAAGGCTGAAGTTATACTTTAGGGGTAATATATCTATTAATAGTTGCAGTAGAGAGCGAGCCATCCGCTCTTCTTATATTATTAATTCTTATATATTTTAGATAAATCTTTATCTCTTAAGAGAGCTTCTATATAAATAAGAAGACTTAGTATACTTTTAGTATTTATAGTCAGAGTATTGAAAGCCTAATAGTTTTAATAGAGTTATTATTTATATTTAGGAAATACAAATCAAACTAATAATTCATTTAAAGTATAAATACTAAATAATGACTCATTTCTAATAAGTTATTTCTTAATAGATATCTGAATATTATATTTAGTAACCCTATTATTATATCATTTGGCATCTTTGTAACTACTCTCTTATATATAATATATTGTCTTAAATAATAGTAATTAAAGATAAATATATAGATTGTCCCTTTTTCTCTATCTTTTGAACTAAAACTCTGAAATATATCTTTCATATATTATATTGTTTTAAATAATAAATATTATATTAGAAGGGCTTTCCTATCTATAGGATATAATATAATATTGAAAGCATAACTGTTGTAATCAATAGATAAATAAAATATTATATATTTATTAATAAAGAGGGCATTGAACTTTAGCTTCTTTCTCTATATGTAAAAGACTCACTAAATAGTTAGAAATATACTAGATACGCAATTACTATTAGATCTATTAAGATATTTATTAATATAAGCCTCTCATCTTATTTCTAACTAAAAACAGTTAAATCTACTATTTTGACTTATAATATGAATTTATAAGTAAGCTTTAAATAAAGATATTTATTGAAAATGAGGAAGAATAGTTCTAGTAACATATAAAGTAGAATATCTATAGAGATATGATCTTTTAATGCAAAATCTATATTCTAACTAGGGGTGTTTTTATGTATATAGATATTAAGTATATTTACTTAACAAAGAGTAGGAATAGGAGTTCTATAGATAATAACTTAAAGCAGAACTAAAGAGTTATATAAAATATCTAATTAGATGTATATTTAATATACATAACTTCTATTAGATCTAGATTCCTTTGTTGAATTAACTAATTATAATATAGAATATTGAGTTTAATACATTTAAATTCTATATATAAGAAAATATTAAATTAAATATTCTTAAAGACCTTATGTATATAATAGTTAAGAAAATTGAAGAAGATTCTGATATTACAAATAATATATTCTAAATATTTAGAGTTTTTAATTTAATTAGTACTACTTAGATCTTATTTTATAAAACATCAATTATTGTAAGTATTATTATAAAGATTAAGAATGAGCTTTAAGATATCAAAACTATCTTTAGTAAGTTCTCTCTAACATAAAGAAAATAATTAATAATATTAGAATTAACCTTCAAGCTAACTAATTTACTTAAGAATATAAATCTTAAAGGATTTCTATTAAATAAGAGAAGTTAAAATCTTATTTATATTCGAATAGATAAGCTATTAAAGCTTTCTATTTTAGTAATAAATAAAAGTATTATATATATTATTCATATTTAGGATATATAGCTATATATTATAAGGAGTAAATTCATTCTCATAGTTAATTGCTATATATAAGAGCTATAAGAAGTAGTTAATTGATATAATATAACTATAAGATCTGAAGTCTTAAGTTAGATGTATCTTAAAATTATAATTTTAACTAATATTTTATATACTCTCTATTTATAAATATTATTTAAATATATAAGGTTCCTTTTAACTTAGATTTACTTAATTAATTATACTTTATTTAGAATAAATTATATAGTTTCTTATACTCTATCTTATTATTCTAATAGGAACTTTTTGAATGAAGTACTATTATATAAAAGCTTTCTCTATAAATAATATTTAGAATTAAATAGACTTAATATAATTGAAAGCTAGAGAATTTAATCTAATTCTATTAATAGAAATATTATAATCTAAACAACTTGCAAAAGATATTATTACTTTTAAGTAGTTATTTTACTTTATTTTAATTGAATAATTGTTTCATCGTATAAGTATTCTACTATATATATATATATACATACATTAAGTCTTAGAGTTATTAATTATATAAAAGGGAATCTTTTATCTTTTAGAATAACCTTAAGATTTCCTCTTATAAGTAATATATATAGAAGTAAATATATTTAAGAGAAGGAAATCTAAAAGAGTATCTCATAAAGTAGATCTAGAGAAAAGCTAATTCTTTTTCAATTAACCCTTTTATATAAGAAGTATAAAAATAAATTCTTTAATTATTATAAGATGAAGCTTTATATATGTATATAGTGACTTATAATAATGAGATTCTTCTAAATACATATATGTAATATTACTAGCTATATGACCTTTTATATAATAAAAATAATTATAATATATTTCAATTTAGAAATATTCCAACTAGAAGTTATTAATACTTTCTTTTATATTTATTTTAATGCTAAAGGAATGTTTATATAATACTAACTCCTAGAAGGTTTCTAGTAATCTAAAAGTTATATTAAGTTTATTTATATATTTAATAGCTTATATAATCTATTATTCTTATAGTATAAAGAGTTCTTATTAATACCTTTTTAGTTAAGATTATATTTTATAAATAAAGGTTTATACGTCTTTTAAACTTTAGATAAATAAGTATTAATTATATTTTATATGAATAATATCTTCATTCTTTACTGCTACGTAACAGTAATAAATATTACTTGGTTCATCTTATTACTAAATAATACTTGTAAAATAAAAGCCTAAAAGTTAGTAGAACAATTCTTTAAGATATGAATTGTTTGAAATTAATAAATAAAAATGATTAACCTTATTTAAAGTTAGTATATTAGAAAGATTATTAAATATTATAGTTTAATTAATATAACCTTACTTCTAAATCCTATTCCTATAATTCTCTTTACTTTGAATATAAATACTACTATAGTTTTTAAAGTTAAAGAGTTCTAAAAGAAGATTAAATTAATATTTTATATATTGATTATAATTTATTCTAATATCCTCTTTTTATATATTTAGCTTCTCTATCATTTTATAAATCCTTCTGATTAATACTTCTTCATAATTAACTAGATAATCTATTGCTTATATTCTACCTACGTTCTAATAATTTGTTATAGTAGTTTAAAAGGTAAGTAAATATTACTAATTATAAGAAGTATTATATTTATTAATAATAATAAAATATAAAGGTTTCCTTAGGGATTTTGATTCTTCTTCTTAAAAGATTAATCTAATAGAAGTCTACTTATTAAGTAATTATTATTATGAATAACCAAATTAATAATAATAAAATATCAAGGTTTCCTTAGGGATTTTGATTCTTCTTCTTAAAAGATTAATCTAATAGAAGTCTACTTATTAAGTAATTATTATTATATTAATTATTGAAGTAGAACTCCTAATATTTAAATATATGATAAAAGAGATTATAACATTTAAATAATCTTTTAGAGATATTATTTTAAAATTAGGTGATATTCAGAAGATTTATCATAATAATAGCTAAATAATCTACTTTATAATTAATACTAATAAGTAAGTCTCTATATACTTCTACTATATAAATACTGAGAATGTATAGTTCTATTAGGAATATATAGTAGACTTATTTAATATCATCTATATACTAATAAGTAATATACTAGCTTATAAATTGATAAAAGTACTCTTGAGATTTGGATTTAAATACTTCTAAGTCTTTTTTTAATTTTTAAGAAGTATTCTTCTAAGAGACAGTTGTATTAGAAGTCTATTTATTAGAATAACTATATAAGTGACTATTTATAGGGTAGATTTCATATTTTATACAGATGCCCTATTGAAATCTAATAATAATCTTTTTATTTAATTTATATCTTTTCTTTACTTATAAATATAAACCTTAATTATTCTATTATTTATAATTCTAATTATATTCATAATATATTATTAAGAAGAATATGACTTAGTAGTATAAAGATTAAGATGGTTAAAATTATTCTATAAGATGTGAATTATAAAAGGATATATGTTTTACTTAAGAAAGTAATTAGTATGAGACGTTTTAAAATATTTAAAAAATATTATACTAATTCTTTTACGTTCTATTTGAAAGAGTAGTTTTATATAGAAATTTAATATCTTTATATAAATTAGTAATACTTTATAAAATATTTCTAATAATAAAGATATTAAAAGCTAACTTTAATTTATAAGTAAAAAGACTAATTATAATTAGATAGGCTTTACCTTTAGAAGTATTTCTAATAAGTATTAATTTGAAATAATTCCTATTGTAACTCATAAATATAAAAATAAAAACTTACTCTCAAATAACTATCTTACTAACTATCTCTTGAAGAATAGAGTTTTTACTATTAGACTTATTAAAAAATACTAATTATAATATAGTTTTAATTTACTTAAGTTTTTATATAATAGTTAGTTTATATTATAAGTAATATAAGAAGTTATTGGTTATGCCATGCTATAGGATATATAGTAACAATACATATTGCTATATATATAGTCATATGCCCTCTATAACCTACTAGTAATAAATACTAGGTATCTAGTATTAATTATAGCTAAATATATAGTAATTAGTAAGTAGTTGCTATACCCTAAATCTAGAGCCTTATATAATACTATATATTACATAAAATAATGATAATAATAATAAATAATTAGAGTACTACTTTATATCGATATATTAAGATTATATATAATATATATTACTTTTTAGATAGACTAATATTAATTAATAGTTAATTCTCTTATTATTATTATACTATAGATTAACAAGGCTTATTATAATAGAAGAAGTAATTTTAAATTCTTTATTTAAAGTTTATATAAGATAAAGGATTATAACATTTATTATTTAGATATTCTAGACTACTTCTTATTTTAGAATCTTATTAAGGATTTCTAAATTATATATTAACTTCTTATAAATATTATTATTAAGAAGTTAGTTATATATTTTTTCTATAACTTAAGATATGGTATTCTCTATAGTATTATTAATAAGCTAATTATATATCTAATACAATTACTCATTAGAATGTATTTAGTAAATATAATAACTCTTTAAAGTATTACTAGACTTCTATAATATTAGGACTTATAATATCTCTAATCTTCTATTCTTAAGAAATTTCTAAAACTTCTTAAATATATTTCTCTCTATTCTTCTCTTTCTTATAAGCCTAACCAAATATAAGAATATTATTATATCTAAAAGAACTCTTAATTTTAATAATAGTATTTAATATAATATTTAAAGTTTCCCGCTTAACGTAGTAGTTTAACGTCTAGCTAGCTCTTACTATTATAATAAGAGTAGTAGGTTCGAATCCTACGGTAGGTAAGTATAACTAGTAGCTATATACCTTCTAATTATATAAACTATATAGTAATTACTACTAGTTATTAGTTTTTACTAATAGCTATCTTATAGCTAGTAATTATTAATAGCTAGTAATAGGTACTACTAGCTAGTTAGTATTAGTATTATATAATTATAATCTTTTAAAGAAGTAACTATAATAGATAGATTTATATTTTTCCTATTTATTAGTAATCGTATTAACTAACCATATTATTACTACTTAAGGTTTCTTCTGTTTAAATAGTTCCTTAGAATTAGTATTATTTATAGAGTATATAAAGTAAGAGCTAACTATAGGGTATAACTACTTTTAAAAAGACCCCGAGAGGTATGTAACTTTAAATAGATTAGAGACCTTCAATATAACTAAATATGTAGTATTTAAAGTTGAAAAATTACTTTTAAATATTCTAAAATTCCTTAAAATAGTAATATTAAAAACAATTTTTATATTATTTGTGGAATTCCATTATTATATAGATACTGACTTCTTTAAGAATATTTAGAAGATCCATTATACTAGTTTATTAATAAATAATACGTCTAGAGTCTTAGTGTTTTGAACTTCTTATATAACTCTCTATAAATATATAGAGGTATATAATTAAGAGTTCTTTTAAATATTCTAGAGGGATTTCGAAAAGTAGCCTGAATCTATCTGAAAATTTAGTAATATTAAAGTAGTCAGCCATTTTTGACACTATCTTATTTACTATATGATTAAGGTTGATATAAATAATAACTATATATATAATATTCTTATTTAATTTATTAAGTAGAAGGGTTTTAATATTTAGAGCAATAATAATATTAGAAATCTTGGGAAATAATATCTAACCTTTTGAGTAAATTTTTGGTACTTTTTAAAATTTCTCAAAGATATTATATCTATTAACTGATATGTTAAGTTATTTCTCTATAAGGTTAAATCTAAAGTTTAATAGGTATAATTTATTATAGCTTCCTTAAGAGTAGTTAAAAGAATAATAGTGATATAATTAGTTTGTCTCTATACTTTTAGTATTAATACTATAAATCTAGCTCCCTTCGTCAGTCTTATTAATATATAGCCTTCTTAATATAAAGCCTCTCTTTACATAAGAAGTATATTATAGACATAATAACTTATAGTTTCTAAAATAATTTTAATACTCTTTATATATTATTTCTATTACTCTTTTTAATAATATTTTAACTAAGTATATTATAAATCTTATAAAGCTACATAATAAGAGTATGAAGTATAGTAGAGGTTTATATAATATATTTAAGATGAAGATCTATATCTTTTGCAATTACTATCTCAAGCTTAGTATTTTATATTATATATAAAAAAGTATATCTTTAACTATACTCAAAGATTAGGTTCTGAAGCATTACTTTGAGTATTTAATCAATCTTATTTTCTATCTATAGTTTAAATAGATAACTTACTATATTAGAGATTATTTTGAAAATAATAAATACTAATAACTACATCTGTCTAATTAATAAAATACTACTCTTTGAAGTATTATAATTAATAGTTCTAAAAAGAATAAAAAGAAAGGCTTTAAGGCTTTTATATTAAAACTTATATATAATTAGAAAGCCTATTTATAAAACTTCTATATAGATATAGTATTCTATTTCTAATTTATAAATATATATTATAATATATCTAAGTATTGATTAGCCTTCTTTAGCTTTATAGTAATTCCTTAGAATTTCTACAATTAGTTATAATTAGCTATAAGTAATATTATATTAATCTAAAGGTTATAATATATTCAAAGAGAAGGGCTAATAGCTCGCTTTCTACTATAACTATTAGTAGATATATTACCTTTTAAAGTATAGCTTTAGCCCTCCTACCTCCCTACTAACTACTATAGCTAACCTCTAGTTAATTTAAAGCTAAACCCCTTATAGCTATAACTAGTATACCTACCCCGTATTAATCTTTTTAATAACAAATAACTGATAACTCCTTTTATAATAACCTCATACCCTTATATTCTTACGTCCTTATAGCTATATATAATTCAAATATCTTGAGATATTCAATTACTACTAAATATACTCTATTTGAATATTTATTATAACCTTAATATCTGCAACTTTAATATCCCCACTAAGTTCTACTTATACTTGAGATGAGACTTTATACTACTAATATAAAAGTTCTCTACTATTAATATAAGTTAACTTATAATTTCTATATAAATATAGTAAGACTTAGCTTATTCTTATTAACAAATAATCTTAATATATTAATTAAATATAGCTAACATATAAATAATATTCATATAGATATAGA
>QAPG01000847.1:0-14137 GCA_004366825.1 Colletotrichum spinosum
TATAAAGTATGATTTAATATATTAAGTATATTAAATATATTAAGATAGTAAGAGTATTTTTATTTATAAAGCTTTTATAATTAATACTTTAGATCTATTTAAATAATATTAGATCTAAATATTAATAGAGTTTTATAAATATAAAAATACTATTTAGTATAACTATAATTATTAAAAAGGTATTTAGAATAAGTATTTCCCTAGGGGTTAGTAATTTAGATATTATTATAAAAGTTAGGATAATATAAGGGGATTATTAGATTTACTTATTTATATAAAAAAGTATAAAAAGTATATCTTAAGAAGCTATATAAATCTTAAGAAGTTAAAACTAGAAATATTATAAATCTCTAGTACTATAAAAATCTAATAAAGCTTAATAAGGTTTATTATATTTACTAAATACGTTTCAATAAATAACAATTAAAAGTATAAATTTAGAAGACTCTTTAAAAATACTACAAAGAGTATACTTTAGTTTAATTAGAATAAAAACTCTTAACGTAATATTTCTACTTAAATCTCACAAAAATCTTCTAAAATATTAATATATTTTTCAGAATATTTTAACTAAAGTATTAAAATAGGGAGAATCTAAAATATCTAAATAGTTAGTCTTATAATTTTTTATTTTATATAGATTTTAAGTATAGTTTTTTATAATTACTTTTTCTATTATAATTAGTCTTATTAATCTATAGTATAGTAGTAATAAATAAGTTAACTACTAATTAGTATTAGTTAATCTCGAAGGTAATATATACTATATATAATCTTACTATATAGGTATAAACTAGTATTCTAGTTATTTATTCTTATTCTTATTATATTATATAACGCGTAGTACTATATAAAGCTCTAGATCTATAGTATAGTAATTACTTACTAATTACTATATATATAGCTATAGCTAGCGCTAGGTACTTAGTATTTATTACCAGTAGGGCGTAGAGGGTATACTACTATGTATATAGTAATACGTGCGGTTACCTCATACCCTATAGTATAGCGCAACTAATAATAATAGAAAGTATTCATTATAGTTTTAAAAAAATTAAAATTATATAAGAATAGGAAATCCTTAGGAATATCTATCATATCTAGAGTTTCTTTAGTTCTATAAATTTCTATTATAATTTAATTAGCTACTTCTCTAGCTCAATAGAGTTTATTATATAATTAATATAGAAAGAAGTATTATTTTATTAGAATACTATATACTAATAGGTACTTATAATACTTAAGTTTATATTTATTTTAGAACTAATTATAACTTAATAGGATCTAGAATAATATATAATAATAAAAGTAGATTGCTTAGGGGTAATACCAAATAGGTACTTTTTATAAGAAAATAAAGATAGTATATTAAAACTAGTTACTTATGATTTAATAAAACTTATTTTAATCTGAAAGAATTATACTATTTATAATAAAGATTTACTATTATTATATTATACTTAAAAGTATAATTAGTCGAATTATAAAATACAGTAAAACTATTTACTATTTGTTCTAATTATAAAGTATTAGAATACTTTATAAACTCTAAACCTATTTTAGAATAGTAAACTCAATAGATAGAAGTTTTGTTAGAATTTAGTTTTATCTTAAAATACTATTTAGATTACCTAGTAGGGCGTTTTAATACTTTTTCTTAATAGAACTAAGATAATATAATAGAACTAAATCTTTTAATATAAGCTTTTCGACTTTATTAAGTTAACTTTATAAATAAAAGTAAGCTTTCTCCAATACTTCTAATTTATAATATATAGATAGAAAGAGGTTAGGAAGAAGTTATATAAATAGAAAATACTTATTAATATACTCCTAGTAAATTACTTAATACGTATATAATATTCTAAAGTATTATATTACTAATAGTTTAGAATTAAATAATTATAATAATATTAATATATAAAGTTTATTTATATACTATTTACTAAATAGTAAAGATATTCTTACTAGAAGTTTTAATGTAGATATTGATAGCTAATTATATAGTAAGGAGGAATAATCTTCTATTATATTAAAGTTAGGTATAAGTCTTTAAGTATACGTTACTAATAATTATAATCTTCTAAATAATTTATAACATTTTAGCTTTGAGCTATTGTAATATTAATTTAATATTTATAATATTTGTACAAAATTAGTATTCAGATAGTATATTAAGATATATTGAATATTGTATATAAATATATTATATTATCAGGGCGCGCCAGTAGCCCCCAGCTAGGCTACTGCTTAGTTATATATAAAGAGGACTATTGAGGCCATAATGGCTGGGATCTTAGTTAGAGGAGTCAGATTTAAATGTATTAATAACCTTATACTTATATTTACCCCCCATATAGATCTATTACTTAGATACTAGTATATACTTCTAATATATTTAAATTTCTACCTATCTTTAGGGGTTCTAATTAGTAGGTTATATAAGGAGTATTAGTATAGTAGTATAGAGATTTTAGTATATATAGTATTAATAAGGCTACTATGTAAGGCTATAGAAGTTATAAGGGCTATAAGAGGGGTACTAGTATACCTGTAGATATAGAGATTTTAATATATAGTTATCGTAATATTTGTATAGTAGAAGTAATATTTTTAATATGTATAGCTTTAGTAAGACTATTATATAAAACTATAGAAAGCTATATAAGAAAAGTATATTAGAGGGGCACTAGAGAGGCACCTATATAGTAGATAATAAGATTTCAATATATATAGTATAGATAAGGCTACTATTAGAAGCTATAGTATTAAGGCTATTATATAAAATAGGCTATCTACTAATAATAAGGCTATTAAGAGATAACTAGAAGGGTATTAGCATGGTATTAGTATAATAGTATAGAGATTTTGATATATATAGTATTAATAAGGTTATTATAAGAGAGATACTAAAGCGGTAGATAATAAGAGTTTAATATATAATACTTATATAGCTATAGTATTAATATTATTATAGGAAGGATATACTAGAGGGGTATTAGTATGGTATTAGTAAGGTAGATAATAAGAGTTTAATATACAATATTTATGAGGATATTATAATAAGGCTACCTTTATGAGGCTACTATATAAAGCTATAGTAAGGCTACTTTAAGAGAAATATATTAGAGAGGTATTAGTATGGTATTAATATAGTAGAACAAATAACTTTAACTATATAGTATTAATAAAACTACCCTTAAGGTTATAAGAGAGGTATTAGTATATTTATATAAGTATCTAGATATAGAGATTTTAATATATATAGTCTCTATAAAGCTATAGTAATAAGGCTAAGTAGAGGAGTATTAGGTAAGTAGATACTTTGAGGTTTTTGAGGTAACTACTTTAAGGTACTTATTATAAGTAGCCTAAGGGTATTTAGGGGTATATTATATAACAAAATATAGTTATAAATATAAGGGGTATTAACGGGGTACTTTTAGTAATATAGGGAGTAAGTAGTATACTATAAATATATTAGAAAATATATCTTTATAATTAGGAGTAAAGAAGAAGCTTTTTAAGTATTTTTATAGCTAAAGTAGCTAGGAGGTAGTTAAAGTATAGCTATAGTTAGAATATATCTTAAGAGGCTGATATTAGTTAGAATTTAATATTAAGAGGCTAAGATATAAGAGTCTAGAAAGGATTTCTAGGTTTTAACTAAAGAGGAATATTAGAAGGTTGCTACTTCTAGTATCCTATAGTTAATTATAAGAGCTTTAAAGTTTTAAGAGTTTTAAAATTATAAAAACTTAAGAGATAGTTAGTTAGAATTTAATTAAGAGGTATCTATCTAAAGTTATAAAAGTATAACTTCCTAAAGGGAGAAATAATAGCTGCTAGAAAGCTATAAAGCTAAATATTATAGATAAATATTATACTATCTATAGTATACTAGCTATATAATAGCTAATATAGTTAATATAACATAGAGAAAACTATAGATTTTATAATTTTTAATAAGAAGATTACTAGAAGATTAATAGTAATAGTAATAGTATATAGTATAGTTTTAAGCCTTATAAGGCGATTATTAGAAGATTAGTAGTAATAGTAATAATATATAGTATAGTTTTAAGCTATAAGGCGATTACTAGAAGAATAATAGTAATAACTATAATATATAGCTATAGTAGTAGTATTAATAGTAGTATATAAGAGGTTATATCTAAGAAGGTTTAATAATAAGAAGTTAGTAGTATATAAGAAGGTTTAGTAATAAGAAGCTAGTAGTATATAAGAGGGTTTAATAATAAGAGGTTTTAATAATAAGGAGTTTTAATAAGAATATAGCTTTAGATAAAAAGGAGATTATTAGAAGGTCTACTATATAATTATAGTAATAGTATTAATAATAGTATATAAGATATTATAATAATAAGAAATTTTAGTAATAAGAAACTAGTAGTATATAAGAAGTTTTAATAATAAGAAGTTATAATAATAAGAAGTTATAAGTATAGTTTTAAATAAAAGGGGGATTACTAGAAAGATAGTAATATAGTTATAATAAAGTAATATATAAGAAACTTCAGTAATAAGAAGCTAATAGTATATAAGAGATAATAGTAATAATAAATTAGTAGTATATAAGAAGTCTTTGAAAGATTCTATAAATAGTATTATTCTTTCTACTATAGAGATAGAGGTTTAATAAGGATATTAGAAGTCTAATTTAAATATAAAGAGTATTAAAAGGCTAGTAAGAAGGCTAAGATATATATTATAAAGAAATAAGGAGTTTTAAGATTTAGAAATAGCTTTATTAAGCTATAAGATTATAAAGGTATAGTTTATAAAGGGGGGGAATATATTAAGATATATTAATAGCCCCCAGTTAGGCTACTACTTAGTTATATATAAAAAGGGGTATTTAAGCTATAATAGTTAGGATCTTAGTTAGAAGAGTTAGATTCAAATATATTAATAATCTTATATCTACATTTGCCCCTTATATAGATTTATTACTTAGATATTAGTATATACTCCTGATCTATATCTACTAGTATTTATATAAAAATTAAAAATACTACTAAAGTTTATTATAACTCCTACTAATTCCTCATAAGTTTTGATTATAAATTTTAATTAACTTTATAATAGAATTACTATTTATTATAAGAGGAGATTGAAAGTTCTTAATAGTAATTATAAGTCAATTATTTAAATATATCTAGTTAGAGTTATAATATTTATACCTATTAAAGTTTATACAGAAAGGTTCTAAGATATTTAGTAGTAAATCTATAGTTTCCCTATATTAATTATTACTATTTATAATTTAAATCAAATTAGTATCTTTTAGATAATATTATACTAGCTAATAGGAGTATAATAATTATTATTAATATTATTTTACTTTTAGATAGATAGTAGGATAGAGAGAGTAATACTTAAGATTTAAATATTTTTATAAGTATAGATTACTTTCTTATAATTAGACTAATTAATTTATATTACTATATATTAATTAAAATTAAATAATAAGAATTCTTTAGTTATTAAAGTTAGGTTAAATAGGCTTTTAAATAAGCTTTTAAATAGGTTTAATATTATACTTATGTTATATTTCTAGATAGTAGAATAGATTACTCATTCTATTTTGAAATAGGCTTTAGTATTCCTATCTTATTTTAAAGATAGTATTACTATAGTTTCAATAGTAATAGTATATATATAATAATATAATAAAATAAGTATCAATAAGATATAATAAATAGCTAAAAGGTTTTAGATTAGAGATAAAATGTAGTTATTATTATATTATATTAAGATAAATTAGTTAAATAAGAAACTTAACTAAGTAAATTCTAAATATTAAAGTATTAATATACTAAATCTATGAAATATTATATTAAATATCCTTATAAGTATCTACTTAATATTTTCTATTAATTATATCAGGGAGAGGCTATTAGCTCGCTCTCTACTACGACTATTGGTAGATATATTACCTCTTGAAATATGACTTTAGCATTCTTACCCCCCTACTAACTACTATAACTAGCTTCTAATTAATCTAAAGCTAAACCCCTTATAGCTATAGCTAGTATACTTACCCTACTTCAATTTGTTATAAATAATAAATAACTAATAACTCCTTCTATAATAATCTTACGCTTTTATACCTTTATAACTATATATAATTCGAATATCTCGAGATATTTAATTACTACTAACTATAGGTACTCTATTTAAATATTTATTATAATTTTAATATTTATAATTTTAATATTCCTATTATAAACTAAGTCCTACTTACTCATAAGATAAGACTTTATACTATTAATATAAAAGTTCTCTACTACTAATATAAATTAACTTATAATTTCTATATAAATATAATAAGATTTAGCTTGCTCCTATTAGTAAATAATCTTAATATATTAATTAAGTATAGCTAATATATAAATAATATTAATATAGATATAGATACTTCTAGTATGACTAGATAGCTTTTAAAACCTCCATAAATATATTACCATAATATTCTAAAATATCTAGTAACTAGTATTATAATAAGGTATTAATATCAGGATATTATCTAATTAAAATTTAATCTTTAATATTACTAGCTTAATATAGCATTTTATAAGATAGCTAGATAATTTGTTTTAAATATTTATAAGTTACTTATTAATTATAATATTCAAAATGAATTTATTAAAGTTTAATCTAATATACTAATAGTTTTAATTATAATAATTCTAGCTAGATATTTCTATATTTATCCTATAGTTATTCTTTTATAAGTAGTTATATAGATTTTGACGAGATTTTAGTTTTATTATAAAAGCTATAGAAGAGTAATAGATTATAGAATATCTAGTTCTTAGTATTCTATTTTATTCTATTTTAAGAGGTTTCTAAAGGTTTTCAACCTTATGACTTTAGTAGTTATTTCTTGTTACTATAGATTGTTATTACGAGGTTTTCTATTACTATAGGATTCAATATTAGAACTAGGGGTATAATTATCTATAATAATAAGTAACTTCATTACTATTTTAACTAGTTATAAGCTGGTATTAGTATAAATACTGTTATTAGGTAAAATGTATAGTTAAATCTATATATAGGGTGAAGAGCTTAGATACTATTCTAGGTATAAAGTAAAAGTAACTAAATTCTAATTATGTTAAATAAGTAGAAGATAGTAATTGAATTAATAATATATAAATAGATATTTTAATCTTATTTTAATCTATTTTTAAAAATATAGTAAGACTTAGGAAGAATATAAAGTTAAAGAGATATTAGTAGTACAAAGTACCTTAGGATAAAGATAAAACTATTATATTCCCGCTTAACGTACCAGTTTAACATCTGGCTAGCTTTTACTACTTATAGTAAGAGTAGTAGGTTCGAATCCTATAGTATATAAATACAAGTAATAGCTTTATACCTTTCAATTATATAAATTAAATATAGTAACTACTACTAGCTAGTAGTTCTTACTACTAGCTATTAATAGCTAGTAACTATTAATAGCTAGTGATAAGTACTACTAGCTATTTAGTATCAATATTATATAACTACAATCTTTTAAAGAAGTAACTATAATAAATAGGCTTATACTTTCCCTATTTATTAGTAATTATATTAACTAACTATATTATTACTACTTAAGGTTTCTTCTATTTAAATAGTTCTTAAGAACTAGTATTATCTATAGAATATATAAAATAAGAGCTAACTATAGGGTATAACTACTTTTAAAAGGATTTAAAGAGGTATATAACTTTAAATAGATTAGAGATCTTTAATACAACTAAATAACTATTATATATTACTTTAATAGAAGGATTATAATATTTTAATATAGGAACTTTTAGAGAGTTTTATTAATAATAAAGTTATGTTATAATTTGAATTATTATATAGAAATATTAGGGAGAATAATAAACTAATATTAATTTATTAATAATAAAAAGCTATATAGCTTACAAATTAAGTAATGTAATAACTTTAAGGAAATATGTATTATTAGTTATAAAACTTACCCTTTAGGTATTAAATAAATAAATTAAATAAAAGCATTATTATTATTTTATCTTTTCTGATAGTCTTAGTATTCTTTTTTTCTTTTCTTATTATATTCTTTTTGTTCTTTTTTTAGTATTAGGGATAATAAAAAGTAGTATTTATTTATAAGTAGGATATTATTAATATTAATAACAAGTAGGGATTATATAATAGTAATTGATAAGCGAGTTAGTATCAATAAAACTAAGGATATAGTTATAATATTAATAAGATATAGTATAACTATTACAATAGATTATAATATCTTACTATAGAAAATTTAGTATAGTAAAAATAAGAAAGAGAGAACCTTATTATTATTTATATAATACTATTACAACTAATAAGGATTTATTTAGGAGTAAAGGTAGAAATAAGTATAATAATAGTTTTAGTATAAGAAGAAAGAATACTAAATATAGTAGTAATATAAACTAGGGGTACCTATTAGGTATAATAGAGGTATTTATTATAATACTGATCTCTAATAGAAAACTCTAGTAAGAAAATAGAAGTATAATAGTTTTTAGTATTACTTTCTCTTTAATAGTAAAGACTATAAGGGTAATAATATAATTATTAAATATAATTAAATTATTGATTTAGTAGTTAGAAGTATATAGCTTAAGACTAATACTTAAGAAGTAGGAGTTTTATTCATACTTACTTTTTAACTTGAGATATTTATAATAAGATTAATTATAATTTAATATATAAGTCTAAGGGAAGTTATTCTTATTATATTTAGAATTATAATTAAAACAAATAGAAATAATCATATTAAAAGGCTAGTTCGCCTTATTATTATAACTACTTTTAATAATATAATTACTATAAGTATAAATAGTAAGTTTAGAAGAAGTATAATAATAAGAAAGATTAATATTAAGAAGTTTAGAATTAGTAATAGTAGCAGTAGATATAATAATAAACGAAATATAATAAGAAGAAGTAAGAATAAAAAAGTAGCAAAATAATAGTCTTGAAATAAGTATAGAACAAGAAGTTATATAATTCTAAAGAGAAATAAGTAAAGTTATATGAAGAAGGAGAAAGAAAGTTTCTTATAGAATAATAAAAATAAGAGAATAGTATAGAATTACTTAGGGTAAATATAATATGAATTTTCTTATTAGTAAGGCTATTTAATACTAATAGTATCTAAAGTTTCTTATAAATAGAATTATTTAATATTAATAGTATTTAGAAGAGGTATTTTATATAGGTTTTTCTAATTAGTTAGGTTTATCTAGGTGATAAGAAGTTACTAGTATATTATTAAAACTATTAATAATAAGTATTATAATAATAATAAAGTAGAGAAGTAGTAAGAAATATATTATAAATTCAAACCTTAGGATTTATATACAATATTACTATTAGAATTCTATATAACTATTACCCCTATAATCTAGTAAAGAGTTTTCACTTTAGGTATAAATTCTTTAAGTTTATTATAACTCTATTAAAACATTATTAAAATATCTCTCGTAGCTAGCTTCGAATAAATGATAAGATTAATTATGTTAACTAAAACCGAAAGATTAACTAATAAGGTAATCTGTATATAGATTTACACCTATTTTATGAAAGAAGTAATAGATTAAAGTTTAATTCTTTTAGAATATATAGAAACTGCTAGTATTATTCTTAATAGTTTTATAAGGTTCTATAGAAAACTCCTATTTAAATACATTAGAAGTATTATAAGTTTCGAAAAACATAAGAATTTAAAAAATAATATTAAAATAAGAAAATTATTACTTTAGTAAGGAAAGGTATAATAGAGTTACTTTAGGGTATTTTATAAGAAATCCTATAGACTTCCTAGAAAAATACTATTCTAGAAGTTTCTACGAAGAAGCTATGAAATCTTAAAGACAGGAGTATAATAACTTAAATCTTAGTAATAAATATAAGGTTTATAGTAATAAAGATACATCATGTTACTATTAATATTATACTATATAACTATATAAAGAAAAGGCCTTTTATTGGTTATATGTAATACTAAATAGGTTATACTTATTGTATTTATTATTACTTCGTATTTCTAATCCCTATTTATAGCTTCTATTATAGAAATTCTAAAGGAAAGCTATACCTAATAGTTAGCTCTTACCTCATACGCCGTATAGATACTACTAGTACTAAGGAATTATTAAAATAGAGGAAACCTTAGGTAGTAAATATAGTTAGTTAATATAATAAGTAATAAATAGGAAAGGGATAAGCCTATCTGTTATAATTATTCTATTAGAAATTATAATAAGTTATTATATCGTACTCATACTTACTAGTCATTAATATCTATTAGTAAAAGCTAATAGCTAGTAGTAATTACTATATTTAGTTTATATAACTAGAAAGTCTATAACTACTAATTACACTTACTTAGTATAAATTTCGAACCCATTACCCTTACTATATAATGGTAAAAGCTAGCTAGACGTTAGACTACTATATTAAGTGGGTAATAATAATAAGAAGAAGAAGAAGAACTACCTACTATTATTATACTTAACTTCTATAAGTTGTTAATAAATATTAATCTTCCCAAAACTATTAAAAACTATAAAACTATAGCTATATTTATAAAGGTCTTTATTAGAATTCTCGCTATTTAGCTATTACTTATATGTTTCCTTATAACTTATTTTAAATAAATAAGGGCTTAAGTATTATCTATTACTCTCATAACTCTACATTTTCTATTTATTATAAAGCATTAATTATTAGAGTAAAAATTATACTACCTTAATTATTTATACTCTAAATTAATCGAACTATAATATTAAAATATCCAATAAACAAACTACTTAGTAGCCCAAGCGTAATAGAGCCGAAAGCTCCATATAACGCAAAACTAATCTTTCTAAAAATAAACTCTATTTAAATATTAATAATACGAAATTCCACACTTCCTATAAAACCTAAACTTTCTATAATTACTACTATTTATATTAATACTAACACTATTTTTAGATACTATCTTAAATAATTAAATCTTTAATAGTTAAGAGTTATTCATTCTTCTTAATACTTTACTAAATACTTATTATTAATTTAATAAGTTATTAATCTAACTTATTATTACCTTCCCTCTTTATATTATATTTCTATATATACTAATAATATGATAAATAAATAATACAGTATATAGTCTAAATATAGGTTTTTAAAAAATATAAACTATTCAAGCTAGAGTAAAGCGCTTAAATGCGTATAAATAGAATAGTTAGATCTTATATAAACTAGTATAGCTATATAGCAGCCTTAGCGCTATACCTATTCTTATATACCCCCCTAGTAGTAGAACTACTAGAGATATCTTTAAATCCTAAGTAATATATTATTATAAATAAAATAGGGTAAATAGTATTTAAAATAATCGTTTAAATATTTAAATAAAAGACATTAGTTATTATAACAAACTTATTATACTTTATTATATATTTAACTTTCTTTATAAGTATTAGTAGGAGCGCTCAGCTAGCTCCTTTTAAAATTAATAATTATATTTTATTTTAGTATACTGAAATAATCCTTTTATTATTTTTTATTACTATTTTCTTTTTTTTTACTAATACTAATATTTCTAATAGTCGCCCTCTTATATTTATAAGTAGTATATTTATTAATATAGATCTTATATATTGAATTTTAAACAAAATAATATATATTAATCCTTATTAATATTTTAACTATAAGATAAACTTATTAAGGTTAAAAAAAAGCTGCTAAGGCTGAAGTGTCATATAATATTATAGTTAATCTATTATTATATCTTAATCTAACTTCTTTATTAAATAAATGTATTCTAGTTTTTATTTAGTTTATTAATAAGTTTAAAAGGTTACTTTCTGATTTTAATTTAGAAAGTAGTAGAGAATTAGATTTTGAAGTTATATTAACTATCTTTTATTTTTATTTAAATATTAATAATAAGAACTTTTAGATTCAAAATACTCTTCTTTAGTCCTTTTAGGAAACCTACTGTATTTAGTATTTTTTAATTCTTTTTATTTTATATAACTTTATTAATAGCTACTATTTTCCCCTATTCTTCTTACTATTAATATTTTTATTAACTTTAATAACTTTATTTATAATTAAACTATTGTTAAGATTTAAATATAAGTTATTAAAATTAATAGTTCTTATCTATCTTCTTTTAATTTAAGTAGTAAGTATTAGTATGAAGTTGAGGTATTATATCTTAAGGTTTTTATTTATTTCTATTTTACTAAGTTTCCTAATCTTTAAGAATACTTACTACTATTTCTATTATTTAAAGTTTTTAACATATTAAAATCAAATAGTTTTATTAAGAAGTTAATTCTTATTTTAAAGAAGTCTATTACTCCTAGTAATATAAAATATCTTTATAATTATTTTAAAAAAGTTCTTATTTTTAAGCTACTTTCTAAAAATAAAAAAGATAATTTAATTAGTAACTTTATAGCTAAAGATTAAAAAGAAGAACTTAAATCTATTATAAATAAAGAAGAAGATAATAAAGATAATATTTATAAACTACTTAAACCTCTTAAGAAGTATATTAAAGTAGCTTTAAAATCTATAAAAGAGTCTATTTAAATTAGAANATAAATAAAGAAGAAGATAATAAAGATAATATTTATAAACTACTTAAACCTCTTAAGAAGTATATTAAGATAATTCTAAAGTTTATAAAGAAGTTTACTTAAATTAGAAATTAAAAGATTTTATTAAAAATAAATAACCTTAAGTACTAACTTAAAGATACTAAGTATTAACTAGTTAAGCTAAATAAGAAGTCTATTATAAAAAGAACTCTTATAAAATCTATTCTATTTAAAAAGAATAATTTAGATAAGACTACTAAAAAGTATAAAGATTATTTTCTTTAGATAAAGATAATTAGTAATATTTAGTTAGTTTAAATTATTCTTTATACTATTAACTACTTAAGTTTTACTCTTTCTTATAGAAGTTATCTTTATACTATTAATATTAGAAGTAAAGATTTATTTTCTATTTGTTATAACTAATATAAATCTAAATTAAAAAGATATTATATTCTAGTTTTTAATAAAACTTATAAAGTATTCAAAAGGTATCTTAATACTATTTAGATTTTAAATAATAATATAATAAATAATTTAATTTAAAATTGAAATCTTAGTTCTAAATCTAATCTTTATATAATTAAAAAATAAGAAAATTAATAATATAAAAAAGCTATTTTGAATTATATTTTATTCTTAATANAAAAAAGCTATTTTGAATTATATTTTATTCTTAATAATAGAAAGAATTTAAATTAGCTTTCTTTAAGAATAGAAGTATTTCTAACTCTACTGCTAGAATTCTAGTTATTATATAACTTACTATTATTTAACTATTTTAGGTATTACTATTTATCTAGCTTCTTAGTATTAAGTTATTTATCTAGTTTTTTAGTATTTTAATTATTTTAATTAGGTTTTTTTTTAATTAAAGTTTTACTATTTAGGTAGTTCTTAGTAGTTTTAATATTTTAGTAATTAGATATAATAGGTTCCTTCTATCTTTTAGATAGGTTTTAATATTTTTTTTTAAAAGATATAATTAATTTTCTATATTTCCTTAAGTTGATTTTTATATACTAATTGCTACTTCTTACCTATTTATTTAAGGTTTTAAGTTTAAATAGTTTATTTTAAATTAGATACAAACTTAGATAGAAAGTCTTATTTTTTATAACTAATTTGAAGAGTTTTACTACTTTTTAGTTTTCTATATAAATATAGTTAAAAACTTTTATTAAATACTTAAATCTTAAGAGTCTAGATTACTTATATATATTATTCGAATAGTTAGGAATAATTTTAAGAGGTTTATTAATCTATTTTAATTAGTCCTAAGAATATTACTTATAAATCTATAAAGTTAAGAAATATTTTAAATTATTTAAATTTTACTTAAGTTAAATTCTTTATAAGTCTATTTATTAGTATTAGATCTATAGATATATAGATAATTTTAAAACTATTATTTAAATATTTTTAATATAATCATATTTATTAAATATCTATATATTATAATTTAATAGATAGGTACTTACTATTTGAAATTACTAGTT
>QAPG01000848.1:0-13791 GCA_004366825.1 Colletotrichum spinosum
TATATATATAGATAACTATAGAATTTACTTATTAAATTCTAGATATATTTATAGTAAGAGTCAATTAAAGTCTATTAGTTATAATTACCTATTTATTCAATTTCTTATAATAGAGAAGAATAGTATTATAGTAATATTATATTGATATTAAGATAACTTAAGTTATTCTTATATTTATTATTTATATATTCTTATTCTAATTAACTATTAGTTCTAATTAGGATAGAAGTTATAGCCTACTGTAATTTTATAATCTTATATTAAAGATCTTAAAGTCTTTTATAACTATATAATAGGTATGAGATTGTAGTATAATAATCTATCTAATTAATATTCTAATTAATCGTAGTTACTTAAATTTAATACGAAAGAGCTAATTAGAAATAGTTTAATTAGATATTTCCTATTTTAAAATATCCTTTAATAGTTAATTTAAACTTAATAAAGAACTTAGTAAATATTTGTTTAGACTATAGTAAATCTTCTTAAAGATTTACGTATTATAATAAGGATTCTTATAATATTTAATAAAATACTAAAAGAATATATTAGTATTTAAATTATATTAAAACTCCTATATTATATAAAAGTTATTAATCTATATTTAGACTTTAGATAATAGGCTAATTTATAAGAATTATTAAAAGTCTTCTAATCTCCTAATCAAAGCCTAATTAACTTCTAATTTATACTATATAGTTATTCTCTATATAAGAAAGTAGAAAGTATTACTATTAAAAAAAGTATTAATAGGAAGTATTTTCCTCTTTATATAAAATACTTATATTACTTATAAAGTTACTTTATAGTCTTATTAAAGTTATATAAAGGCTTCTTAGAAAGATTAATTCTTATTTTCTATTAATTTAGTCTGTTATTAATTTATTAGAACTTCTATTAGGAATTTTATAATATTAATATCTACTATTATCTTTTACTACTTTCTATTTCTTTTATATAATCTACTATTTACTACCAATTTAAATTTAGATTGGAAATTTATTAATATTAAAAGCTAATTGTAAGAGATACTTTAGTAATATTTTAATAGTATTATAATAAACTTGAAGAATTTATATCTAAAGTGAAAACTCTTTATTAAACTAGAGGGGTAATAGTTATATAGAGCTTTAACAATAATATTTTATATAAGCCCTAAGGCTTCAATCTATAATAACTATATACACTCTATATATTAAGCCTATTTTATTATATAGAGTAGTAATTACTATATATACTACTTATTTTATCTAGATACTTTAATTATAACAAGAAATTAAAAGTCTAGGGATAAACTATAATACGCTATATACATTTTACTAAATATAGTAGGTTTAAATATTTTTTTAATAGTTTAGGAAAGTAAAATAGAATTTTTTGAGTTTATATTAGCTTTAAATGTATTAAGAATATAAAAAGAGAAATTTTAATAATATTTAAATAGTAATATTATTTTTAAAGTAATTATAAAAGAAAAAAGTCTAGAATTTAATACATTTTCGGTTTTAAAGTAATACTAACTATACTATATTTACTACTAAAATCTACTATAATAAGAGCTTAGCTACTAATAGATAAAAAACTTTATATTAATATTAATTATTATATAAAAAATTACTATATTAAGATTTAATATTCTAAGGTTCTATATCTTTTTCAAATCTTTAAATACTATAGATAGTTGCTAATACAAGCCGTTGAAACGACTGTATTTTGGTGTATACTATGTAGTTGACCCTAGACTTTTGAGCCCCCACTGCACACTAGGCTTGATGGGGTGTCGTATCACTGAGGTAAGTTCCTACCTAGATACGGATACACGAAGATCGACCGCATCATGGTTCCCATGTTCACTTCCAACGATATTCTTGACTACAACAGGTGGACGAGCTCAAGGTTCCGCAGCTCTTGAACCTGGGCCGAAGCCGGCTCATACGAGAATCCAACTCTCCTCCGCCCTCTCCCGTCACAACCGATTTGCAACGACCCCGCCATCGAAAATGTCTTCGTCACCAAGCATTCAACTTCTCCCACTCCCGCCGCTGAAGCCCGATCTCTACGAGCGCGCGTGGTGCTCGGTACCTCATCCCACGCTTCCACTCATCGCCACCGCACACTCGAAAGCCGTTACCATCTACTCGCTCTCCACGCTATCGTCCCACAGCAAACTGGCGGGCGGTCATGCGCGCTCCGTTCGCTCGGTAGCTTGGAAACCCAACCTGCCTGCTCACCAGCTCTGCCTCGTCACTGGCAGTTTTGATTCGACCGCTGGTCTCTGGCGCTGGGATGGCGAGCTTCCCTTTTCCGGCTTTGAGACGGCCGCAGAGCACCTCGAAATGGATCTGAGCACGCCTCATCGCCCGAGCGGAGAAGCAGAAAGCGACGGCGACAAGGACTGGGAGTTCACACTCGTTCTAGAGGGACATGATTCCGAAATCAAGGGGGTTTCTTTCGCGCCATCCGGCGCATATCTTGCCACTTGCAGCCGCGATCAGACTGTCTGGATATGGGAGGATGTCGGCGCTTCTGAGGGCGACGACGAGTGGGAGACGGTTGCCGTGCTTAACGAGCACAGTGGCGACATGAAAGGCATCGCGTGGTGTCCTGACGTGCCCGGCCGAAATTCTCGCAGGCGGTACAGCGCCGACGTCCTCGCAAGCGCCAGCTATGATAACACGGTTCGCATCTGGCGTGAAGACGGCGACGGCGAGTGGGCATGCGTCGCGGTCCTAGAAGGTCACGAGGGCACCGTGTGGGGCTTGCAGTGGGAGCAAAAGCCGAGGGCGGATAAGGGATTCCCGAGGCTGATGACGTACTCTGCAGACCAAACAATACGTATATGGACTCTGCAAGAAGATGGCGCAGGAGAGGAGGCAGACAGTATTGGTGGGGCAGCCTTCGGATCGGGTCTTGGTGGCATCCCAAATACTATGAGGAGGTCCCTCCGCGAGGACTGGATCTGCACCGCCGTCTTGCCCAAGGTGCACACGAGGGACATTTACTCGGTAGCATGGAGCGCAGAGACGGGTTTCTTGGCCAGCACGGGAAGCGATGGCGTGATTGCTGTCTTTCGAGAAGACTACGACGCCGAGCCAGTCCCCCCCCAGGAAACCGGGAAGGCAGGTGCAGGCGGAGAGCAGCTGCTCGCAGGATCAAGTCAATGGCATCTGGAGGCAACAGTCACCAAGGCCCATGGGCCATACGAGATCAACCACATCACGTGGTGTAAGAGATATGATGCTGGTTCGAAGAGAAAAGGACTAGAGGAAATGCTCGTCACAACGGGTGACGAAGGACTGGTTAGACCATGGCAGGTGGTGGTGCCTGCATCTACATAGAATCGTTGCAAATCTGATAGCTGCCTGACGTTATCTAGGGCGGCGCCATGGGTGGCTTCCCCGGGACACGCCTGGGCACAACTTAAAAACTTGGCTACAAGCGTACATGTCATGTGATGCCCTAGCTACGTCTTCAGCCGCGGGCAACTTAAGAGGAAATATCATGCCATCCATCTGCCAGGTGCATAGGAGCGTACGAGTAGCGTCTTGAATTGGAGACACTTCGCTACAGAGGTCTAAGCTGTATGTTTAACGATATCGGTAGGCCACCGAGTGTAACTTGGTGCATAAGTCTGAGTGTTGTAAGCGCAGCCTTTTGAAACGGGCCTCCATATTGGCCCAAAAGCGCTTTGCTTTCTCTGACTAGTCCCAGGAATACCAAAACACACGTTCTGCTACCAGCTTCGGGAGTAATTGATCGAATGGGGCCTTCTCTACAAGGATCCCGGCTTTTTGGTGACGGTACGGATAGAGATAGTCAACATCCCATCAAAGGAGGTCGTCTTGTAGTAGAAATGTCCAGAGCTGAGAAGGTCAGGTTCTAGAAGCTGAGAAATCCTGGTATGACACATCGTGGTGAACATACCAACAACTGATGTACTGCCCTTGTTCTCTCTATCAATAACTACATCATCACCTATAATATAACTCTTGTACTCGTTCTTGTTGTTGTTACTGTTTTTGTTAGTGGCATTGTTGTCGTCCATCATCTTCATACCTAGGTAGGTAGTGTAGTATGGAGTAAGGTGTCAGGGTACATATTTCTTTGAGAAGGTGAGTACCTAGGGAAGGTAGGCAATACTTAGACACCTGACTCGCCTCACATGTGGCTTCTTGAGGCAGCAAGGCACCATAGCACCAACCATATTGTACCTGACTGCGTACTGCAGTACTAGGTAGTATGGTGGCACTTCTCACTACGTAGTAAGTACATTAAATCTTAAGGTGCCTTAGGTACCTAGTAGTACCTACCTAAGGTAGGTAAGTACTCTGCAACTCTCTACACAGTACACACCTCTGTCCTCGTCAAGCAGGTAGGTATAACCCGCGCCCGCGCCGACCCTGCCCCCCGCCCTCAGCCCGCGCTTTCGCTCCCGACAGGAGGTCCGGTTCAATCCCCTCGTCAACCCGAATACTCTACTGTCAACATCACCACTAACCCTCCCACTGCACCTGTGTCTGAACGTCCCAAAACCACGCTTTTCTTCATCCATGGCAGGCCCGACCTCGCCCGGCACTGAGGGGCCCACGTTTGCCCCGCCCCAGCTCCCAGCCGGCTGGATCGCTCAATGGGATGGCTCAAGCAAGAAGTACTATTTCGTCCAGCTTTCCACCGGAGTATCGCAATGGGAAGTGCCGACAGATGCTGCCCCGACTGGCGCTACCCCTTCGCAGCCTTCCGAGCATCCTTATGGGGTCCCTCAGCCTGAACTGATCACTCACCCCGATGGTAGCCAGACAGTACGACATGCCGACGGCAGCCTCGAACCAGTCAATCCTCCCATGCCTCCCGACAACACCAACACGAGGGGCATTGACGGCCCGAACGGAGATCGCGGTCTCGGCGTACGTAAACCTATTCTCAGCCTGTGGCGCTCTTCTTCTCCGGCACTGTCGTTTTGCTGATCCCGCTGATGGAACTAGAGCATGGCCATGAACGCGCTTTTGGGTGGCAAGAATTCGGGCCACGGATCCTCGTCAGCATCACACAACTCCTCTTCCACCCCACTCAGCGGGCTCGCAAGTCAGTTGATGAGCGGTATCGGTGGACACAGCGGCAACGGCAGCAGCGGTGGCAAGGGCTCTTTGGGCAAACTCGGGGGGGCTCTGGCGTCCAGCCTGCTCTCCAGCGGCAACAAGCCGCAGCATCAGGGACAGCAGCAGAGTCACCAAGGCAGTCAATCCACGGGTACCCAGCAGCATGGTGGCTTAGCTGGTTCTTTAATGGGCGGAGTCGCGAATATGTTTGGTGGTGGCAAGCAAAACCACAGCGTACGTCTAAAGTATGCAAAGAGGGACACAAATGCGCGACTAACTTGTTAATCAGGGCAACGACTTCGGATATACCAACAACACATCTGGTGGCGTTGGAAGCGGCGGCGGCTACACTGGACAGGCTCCCCCAACCTCATATCAGCCGTCTGCTACGTATTCACACAACCAGCATTCTTCTCCGCCAGCAGGAGCTGCCACCTACCACTCTTCCGCACCCAGTCAGGGGCAAAATCAATCTTATCCTCCCCCGCCCAACCAGTATCCTCCTCCGCCAAGCCAGGGCCAGCCGCAGCACAGCAGTTCCTACGGCGCACCCTCTCAACCGTCCAACAGCCAGCCATACACCAGTCTGCCTCCCCCGCCCGCTGGCGCGCCGCCCTCTTCATATGGCCAGCAGCCGCAATATGGTGGCCCGGCAAATCAACATCAACACCATCAGCAAACCCAATTTGGGGGTTACAACCCGGCCACGTATGGTAGTGGTGGGAGCCATGGACAGCAGCCAGGAGGCTACGCTGGGAACAACTTACACTCAGGTTCTGGCTATAACCACTATTGAGCCCTTGTTGACCAACACTGGCTGTCCTAGACCAGGGCACATTTTGCATTGCAATCATTGACTCAGCAGTCATTTGAATCGGCTACTCATTGATCGTGCACGACATGCTCGATGATGTGCCAGGCAAGGATGCAAGGCGAAGGGTCCATGATTTATACGTCGTGTTCTACCGCGTCGCGCTTGCTCTCATTACAGGTGGCGTGGAAATCCTTCTGAGTATTATACAGTTCAGTCGGCGCAAATGCCTGTTTTTCGTAGGATATTGTCTTTAGATTCGTTTCGAGCGAGTACAGCATAGTCAAAGAATGGCGTTGCGATAGATTCGTTATCATAACGCCTTCTGCTTCTTTTCCGTATCGCCCTCGGCGGATTGGACGAGTCGAATCCATTGTGTAGTGAGCTTGGACAAGAAATACGCCATTACCGTTACAGCAATGATGTAAGACACAACCGGAAACAACGATTGTGGAACCGCGTTCAGCACATACGGATCCAGCACAATGTTGACATTCACAGGCTCAGCGAATGCCATGAGAAACTCGTCATCTGTGAAATAGTCTGCTGCGGCTGACACTCTGAGAAATAAGAGTGATGCTGCGCTTTCTTGATGGCTTCTCGGCTGGCGTTGAGTCGCATCTACCGATTTCGAGGTTGAGTGACGCGAGAAGGCGTAGGAGGCGAGTGACGTAATCAGCTCTGGGGTGTCCCAAACCATCGACATCTCGAAAACATCAAGGGAAAAGATCGTTGGTTGCTGCGCCATCATCAGCGTTCTCCTCGACCTCTCGGGGGCAGCTGCACTCACAGTGGCTGACCAGCACACTCTGACCTCGTAGCGCTGGTTTGGGGTGAGATTTGTGACTAAGAGCCAGGATGCTGCACCTAGGGGCAGCTCTGTGGTAGGGAAAGAGGCTGGCAATTTAGTTTTATTGAACCCGTCGTTTGGAGTGAGGATGTCGAGGCGGAGCTCATCCAGTGTTGGCTGGGTAGCCGGAATTGTAACAGTTTCCGGTCCAAGGAATATTATTTTTTCGGTGTTGCCATTGCAGACATCCAGGAGCGAAGCGGCCAGCAGGAGGCCGTACGCGAGGCAGTGCCGCATCTCAAGCATACTCTTCCGGGGATGCCGCGGCAGAAGATGTGTTCGAGAGCAGTGGCGTTCGTGATGAGCAGGAGAGCGTGACAGGCGGCGCTTTCAAGAGGTTGCGAGAAGGGCGTCGCTGCTGAAAGTCCGTGAAATGCACTAACTCGTGTACAGTGTACCTCGTCTGGTTTGTGGGATTCCAAAAGGTCAATTGCTATAGCCGGACCTAAACAAGTGCGAGAACACCCTCGTGTGATTGAGCGTTCACACACAGACACCGATGGCTTCCAGGCTCCAGCGGCGGCACCTGTCGGCTCTTGCTCCCCTAACGCGGCACATGTCCAGGAACAAGCGTCCATGACAGTTCGAGTACATGATTGCTGGTGTCACTTACTTAATTCTGGGACGACGGCAGATGCTGGGGGCAATTTCACCGGTCTGTGCTCTCCTTGAACTGTGCAAATGCCTCACAGCGGCACCATCTGGGAGGCGTTGCTCGGTTTAATTGTCATCATCTAAGCCTGGGTAGGATGCAGGGGAAAACTTCAAGACCTATTGCACGTAATTGGGAGGCGAACTCTGTCAAATTGACCATACGGCCAAAAGGTGTAGGCCCACACAAGATATGTTACTGATATAACTGTTCATAGGCTTAATTGGCTTAATCTGACACACCCCCTCAGGGCTGCTAGAGTAAAGCCTAAACTATTCTAACAAGTAGACTTGAATTTACATAAAGAATATCTTTATAAATATATAGAGTGTTTCTATATCGATTCTTACTTATTAAACTATAGAGTTTAAATTTATAAGTTAAGTAGTATATATAGAACTATTAATTGTTAGATTTAACTATATAGTTAAAAGATATATAGATATATATAAGATATATTACTAATATAACTAATTATTGGCTGAAGTATTTCAGTTTAATAAGAATAAACGTTGTTAATAAAACTTATTTATAAGTAGAAGTATTTCTGTCTAATATATCCTCTTAGTGCTATTAGAGTTAGGCTTGATATATTTAAGTTTGTAGACTTAATGTCTTAGAAGATAAGACTTCTATATATTTTCATAAAGTATCTCTTAGATGATTTCTATAAAATAACGTTTCTCTTTATCTTTTTACTTATATTAGAGTTGAAATCTATATTTTAAAGTATATATAGTTTTTAATTATTAAATCAATAATATAATTCTGATATTTTAAGCTTATATAAAAATATTACGTATAGTATATTATAAGAATATATATTAATTATATACATATTAGTTTTTCTAGAGAATAATATACACTATATATAATCTTACTATATAGGTATAAAGTAGTATTCTAGTTATTTACTATTATTATTCTTATATTATGTAGCGTATAGTACTATATAAAACTCTAGATCTATAGTATAATAATTACGTATTAACTACTATGTATTTAATTATAACTAATATTAAGTATCTAGTATTTATTATTAGTAAGGCGTAGAAAGTATATTGCATTATATTTAGGAATATATATAGTTACTATATATCTTATAATATAGTATAATTAATACTAGTAATTCTTTTTTTTCTACGATAAACTTTAGTATCTATCTATCTATATAAAAACGGTACTTTTAGTAATTTACATCTTTTTACTTTAATAATATTTAAATATTAATTTATTTATTCTACTTAAATTACCTATCTTTTATTTAAATAGTTATATAGTTTGAATGAATGAAACTCTTAAGGATATAACTTAATATATCTTTTATAAAAGTATTAGTGATATTATTATCTCTATCAATTTACTATACTTTATAGAGCTTGTAGTATTTACATAATTACCTTAATGTTTTGATATTAATTATAAAGATTTTGTTTAGTAGTATTGAATTTAATAAAATATTCATAAAGTGAATATAGATTAATATGTATAATAGTTAGGATTGAAAGGAGTTTTTGATATTAAAAGATTTTGTCAAATAATATAGCTATAGTATAGGTAAAGTTTATACTGATTATTATAATATAAATCTCAAAAATAGGTATACTCTTAATAATTCTTTTACCTTTAGTAAAGGAATAATGTATCAAATTACTATAGAAGTCAAATTAATTATTGTTAGTAATAGTCTTTTAACTTAAGATTATTATAAATTTTAATTAAAATAAGAAATCAGTATTATAAGTAAATAGACTATTAATAAAAGTATAAAGATATACCTTGGAGAAGTTAAATAATATAAAGTTCAAGTTATAGTTAAAGTATTGAACTTACTACTTAAGGTATTTATGAAGTATAATAGTATTATTACTTAAGAATTATTACTTTTATATTATATTAGAAACGTTAAATAATACTTTCAATTAATATACTAAAGTAAGATATATCCTATATATATTATTTAATATATATCTTTTTAAGTACTTGAGGTACTATATTTATATTAATAAGGGCTAATTTTTACTTTTAATACTTTTAATATAAACAGAAGTTTTTATTATTAAGTAATAAGATATTTCTATTCAATATGAGTAATATTGCTTTTAAGAGAACTGTTTTAAATTTTACTTTAAATAAAACTTTCTAGAACTCTTTATTTTTATAGTATAAGAAAATAGTATTTAAAAGGCTGAAGGTATTATCAGTTTATATACTTATAAATATAAGGGTATTATTTTTAAAATATAAGATAAAGAGGTATAAGTTATATATTTATATTTCTATTTATAATTACTTCTTATAGTATTTAGAATAAGTTATTTACTTATACATATTAGTTTTAATAAGACTATATAGTAATTTAATAATAATTATAATAGAGTGTAAGGGGTAATAATCCTTGAGATATAAGGGTAATTTAATTATAATATAGTTTATAAATTCTATTTTAACTTAAGTATAAGTTTATATATTATTATATAATTCCTTTTACTTTATACTTAGAATAGTATCTAAGCTTTTCACTCTATATATAGATTTAACTATAAATTTCACATAATAATAGTATTTATACTAATACTAACTTATAACTAGTTAAAGTAGTAGTAGAATTACCTATTATTATAGATAAGTATACCCCGAGTTCTAATATTTAACCCTATAGTAATAGAAGACTGTATAGTAATAGTTAGGGAAAACTTTATTAAGACTAAAGCTTAATATATATAGCTAAATATAACTATTAAAGTTATAGAATTAAGGATTTTTATAAACTTCTTAAAAATAGAATAAAATACAATACTTATAAAAACCAGGCATTCTATAATCTATTACTCTTCTATATCTTTTATAATAAAATTAAAATCTCCTCAAAATCTATATAGCTATCTATATTCAAAATACTATAAAGTAAATATAGATATATCTAGCTATAACTATTATTATTAAAACTATTACTTTATGAAAATAAGGCTTAATAAAATCATCTTAAATACTATAGTTAATAAGTAATCTATAGATATTTGGAAGAATATTATTTAGTTAACTTATAATCTACTATATAAAGTCAATAATGTTAGAAACTAAGTATTAATTAGATTATATCTTAATATTAATATACTATTATAATATTAATTATTAAATACTTTAAAGTATTATAATAAAATAATTATAAAAGCTTTAAAAGCTTTCCAATTATATTAAAAGTATTTATATCCATATAAGTATTATTTATATATTAATTATACTAAATATACTAGGAATATTTATTAATACGAATAAGCTAAATCCTATTATATTTATATAGAAATTATAAGTTAACTAATATTAATAATAGAGAACCTTTATATTAATAATATAAAATCTTATTTTAAGAATAAGTAAAGTTTAGTCTAAAAGATGTTAAGATTATAGATATTGAAGTTATGATAAATATTTAAATAGAGTGCTTATAGTTAGTAGTACTTAAATATCTTAAGATATTTGAGTTATATAGTTGTAAAAGTATAAGGGTAAGAAGGTATAAAAGCATAAGGTTATTATAAAAGGAGGTATTAGTTATTTATTATTAAAAAGGTTAATATAAGGTAAATATACTAGGTATAGCCATAAGGGGTTCGGCTTTAGATTAACTAGGGCTAGTTATAGTAGTTAGTAGGAGGGGTAGGAAAGCTGAAGTTATACTTTAGGAGGTAATATATCTACTAATAGTTGTAGTAGAAAGCAAGCTATTAGCCCCTCCCTTATATTATTCTTATTAAAATATATAATGATATTAATAAGGTTAAATAATACTATATACTCCTCTACTATATGTATAAGATTTATTATAATAAGGTACCTATTATTACTTAAGAGGTATCTTTTTAAGCAATATATAAAATAATTAATAATACTATTAGGTTACATAGCTTTATATTTATTCTATTTATTTTTAGAATATATTCCTATCTTTTTGAAGATTTAACTCTCTTTCTCAATATTATTACTTAGGCTTATACTATATATAAAGTTATTAGAAAGATTTACTATAAGTATATTAAGTATATTACTAATACTACTTTAGTAAAATATAATAGTC
Source organism: Colletotrichum spinosum (assembly GCA_004366825.1). Taxonomy (NCBI): domain Eukaryota; kingdom Fungi; phylum Ascomycota; class Sordariomycetes; order Glomerellales; family Glomerellaceae; genus Colletotrichum; species Colletotrichum spinosum. Next base: position 11,488 of record QAPG01000848.1, read on the forward strand.
TAGATATTTCATATACTATAATTTTCTTACTCTAATATTTAGTATATATATAACAAGAGAAACATAATTAGTAAGACTTATATTACCTTCTTATTATATATAGTAAAATATATATTTTTAAATTCTTTTATAATCCTTAAAAGTTTTAACTTATAGTTCTAAGATTATACTTTAAGAGTAATTAAGAGATTTTATTTAGTTATACTTTTAAAGTTTTTATATATAAAAGTATCTATGAGAAATCTATAAATCTTTATACTATTATTATAAGAGATCTAATATTATATAGAGATATATATTTATATACTAATATTTAACTCTATTCATATTTATTCCTAAAGAACTTTAGAATACTTAATAAGTATGATAAATTACTATTTTTATAAATAATAGTAATGTTATTACTATTTGTAATAATAATTCTTTCCCTATTTAAATAGTTAGTAATATATTACTTTAACTTTAAATTCTTTAGATCTAACTAACTTGGAGTCTTATAACTTATACAAATAACTTACTTTTTTTAAACTTTAATTCAAAGTTTTATTTTATAATATGTCTTATAACTAAAGAATAGTTATATATAACATTAATATTTGATTTCTTTAAGAAACTATTATTATAATATTTAAATTACTATTTAAAAGGTTGATTAAAAAAGAAATTTAAAATAGTAATATTAATAATAGTATAAACGTTACTTAGTATCATTCTATTTTCTTTAAGGATTATAAGTATTTAAAGTGTATATTATTAATAAAATTAAGAATAGAAATACTAATAAGATATATAAGAAGTTATGATATATAATCCAAAGCTTTAGAGATAATACTGAGTTTGGAATATTAATATAATTACTAAAGACTTAATAAAGTAACTAATAATTAATTTTACCTGTAGCTCTAATCTATTTTAACATGATAATATAATAATATAGGTTTATAAAAGTATATAAATTTATATTCAAAATAGAATAGAGCTTATAAAGTATTTTATAACTAAACTATTGTGATATTTTAAAGATTAATACCCCTTAGGTTTTATTATAATTATTATTAAACTACTATATAGTCTTACTAAAGCTAGTACGTATTAATAAGTAATTTACTCAAATTATTATAAGGAGTAATTATAAATAGAAATATTAATATATAACTTATACTTCTTTATTTTATATTTTAAAAATAACACTTTTAGCTTTATAAATATATAAACTAATAATATTTTTAGCCTCTTAGATATTATCTTCTCAGACTATAAAGATAAGGAGTTTTAAAAAAGCTTTATTGAAAGTTAAACTTAAGATAATCTTCTCAAAATAGTATTACTAATATTTAATAGAAGTATTTTATTATTTAATAGTAATACCTTCTATTTATATTAGAAGTACTAAGCGTAAAAGCTTATTCTTTTTAATGTATATATAATACTTAAAGTACTAAACAAAACATATAGTAAATAATATATATATAAGGTATATCCTATTTCAATATACTAATTTAAAGTATTATTTAACCTTTCTTATATAATATAAGAATAATAACCCTTGGGTAATAATACTACTATACTTAATAGATATTTCAAGTAGTAAATTGAGTATTTCTAAATAACTTCAACTTTATATTACTTAATTTCTTTAAGGTATATTTATATTCTTTTATTGATAGCTTATTTATTAATAATACTAATTTCTTATTTTAATTAGAATTTATAATAGTTTTAAGCTAAGAGATTTCTATTAATAATAACTGGTTTAACTTCTATAGTAATTTTAGATATTATTCTTCTATTAAAGATAAAAGGAGTATTAAGAATATATTTACTTTAGACATTTATATTATAATAATTAGTATAGATTTTATTTATACTATAGCTATATTGCTAGAGAGGATCTTCTAATTTTAAAAGTTCCTTTGGACTTTCATTATTATATATAGTAATTTATATTTATCTTAAGAATATTTTATAAAGCTTAGTATTATCAAAGAAAGATACCTTATAATTAATATTATAGTATTAAAATAGTTAAGTAATACTACGAGTTTTATAAAATATAATAGATTAATAGAGATAATAATATTACTAATACCTTTAGAAAAGATATTTTAAACTATGCTTTTGAGAGGTTTATTAATTGAAACTATATAATTATTAGAATAGAAGTATAAGTAATTTAAATAAAGTAGATAAATAGGTATTTAAGTATTATTAAGGTAAAAAGATATAAATTGCTAAAAGTATTATTCTTTATATAAATAGATAAGTAGTAAGATATATAATAAAAAGAAATACTTATAAGTATTA
>QAPG01000849.1:0-14144 GCA_004366825.1 Colletotrichum spinosum
ATATTAATATATAACTTATACTTCTTTATCTTATATTTTAAAAATAATACGTTTAATCTTATAGGTATATAAACTAATAACACTTTTAGCTTTTTAGATACCACTTTCTTATATTATAAAGATGAAGAATTCTAAAAAACCTTATTTAAAGTAAAATTTAAAATAATCTTCTTAAAAGTAGTATTATTAGTATTTAATAGAAGTATCCTATCTTTTAATAGTAGTACTTTCTACTTATACTAAAAATACTAAAAGTAAAGGCTTACTCTTATTAATATATATATAATACCTAAAGTATTTAAGAAGGTATTTATTAAATATTATATATATAAAATATACTTCGTTTTAATATACTAACCTAAAATACTATTTAATTTCTCCCATATAATACAAAAATAACAACCCTCAAGTAATACTACTACTACACTTAATAAATACTTTAAGTAGTAAATTAAATACTTTAATTATAATTTTAGTTTTATACTACTTAACCTTTCTAAAATATACCTCTATATTTTTATTAATAATTCGTTTACTAATAATACTAACTTCTTATCTTAACTAAAATTTATAATAATCTTAAGCTAAAAGATTACTACTAGTAATAACTAATTTAACTTCTATAATAACTTTATATATTATTCTTCTATAAAAAATAAAAGAATAATTAAAAGTATACTTACTTTAGAGATTTATATTATAATAACTAGTATAAACTTTATTTATATTATTACTATATTATTCAAAAAGATCTTCTAATACTAAAAACTCCTTAAAATCCTAATTATTATATATACTAACTTATACTTACTCTATAAATACNAAGAAAATCCTCTAATACTAAAAACTCCTTAAGATCCTAATTATTATATATACTAACTTATACTTACTCTATAAGTATTTTATAAAATTTAGTACTACTAAAAAAAACACCTTATAATTAATATTATAATATTAAAATAGTTATATAAATATTACGAGTTTTATAAAGTATAGTAAATTAATAGAAATAATAATATTACTAATACCTTCACAAAAAATATACTAAACTATACCTTTAAGCAATTTATTAATTCGAACTATATAACTATTTAAATAAAAAATAAGTAACTTAAGTAGAATAAATAAATAGGTATTTAGGTATTATTAAAGTAAAAAGTGTAGATTGCTAAAAGTACTATTTTTCATATAAATAGATAAGTATTAAGGTATATAGTAAAAAGAAAAAAATTACTAGTATTAGTTATATTATACTATAAAATATATAATAACTATACGTATTACTATATATATAGTAGTATACCTTCTACGCCCTACTAGTAATAAGTACTAAGCACCTAGTACTAGCTATAGCTATATATATAGTAATTAGTAAGTAATTACTATACTATAGATCTAGAGCTTTATATAGTACTACATACTATATAATATAATAAGAATAATAATAAATAACCAGAACACTAGTTTGCACCTATACAGCAAGATCACATATAGCATACGTTACCCTCCAGATTAACTAACAAAAATATATTAAATTATTATAATATATACTTTTAGCCTAATAGCTCTTTAGTATTATAAGACTCTTAATTATTATATATAATTAGGAGGTAAAATCTATTGTATTTTCTATATAACTTAATATGGCTAAATGTTCTACATAAGGTTCTATTTCAAGCGGTCTAAGTGGGGCGAGGCCTGTGGAGACGACGCCAGCGCCCGAGGTTTATCCGGTGCAAACTCTACGCCTCGAGCGCGTTATTCCTGACAGTTCTGCCCATTGATTTTTCCTTGTCCAGTGAGGAAGAAGCCCATGTCACTGCTGCATTTTTCTCGACAGTCAGCGACTTGATGTCAGCCGTCAAGGTGTTACTTCGGAGAAGCACCAGTAGCCGAATTACTAACTAAATGGTAGTTGATTGCCCGTCACCGGGTTCTCCAACTGTGCTTCCCGATGTAGGCCACGCCCGCAGCCGGCGCTCCTGAGGCGGGTTGTCGAGTCTACAACATCTCGTCACATCACGTGCAGGCTTCTCGGGTCCACGTAGTCATCTTCGCTTGTACGTGCTGCATGTTCTCTACAAGTCATGCGTTCTACAGTGCCCAATAAATATATCTCTGTTTCCGCTTTGGCTTCGACTTCAACCCCTGAAAGCCGAGCCTAATAGCGCATCTGGTGCTTGACACATCACATCCCGCATGCTGTCCACGACGTGCCGCTTCGTGAGCAGCTCCTTTATCTTTAGCTTTAAATGGGCACAGTCGTGTTGCTGCCCCAAGCCTGAGGAGTCCAATTTTTCGCGCACGTCTGCATAATCACAGCAATCGAGTAGACCGTCAGGTTTCCGACCCGCAATCTCGCCGTACAAGAGTACTCTTGCGCACCGTGACTTGACAGCGGTGTAGTTCGATGCCACATCTTCCGATTGATTACCGCACTGCCCAAGGGATCGACCAAACACATACTGGCTTGGTGATCACTGCGCTCTCAGATTGACGTGCTCGTGAAGACTTGAGCGTGCTCAATGCCTCGGAATTGGCGGCGTTATGAAGGTAATTCCGTAACCAGCTGCGGCGGTGCATAGCTCGCTTCAACTTGGCCTGTCTACTTATGCTTTCAAGTCCTGTACTCAGAAGGAAAAGGGAATCTGTTAGTGGCGGCTCTTTTTCGCGAAACTTGCAAAGCCAACCGCCCCTGACACACCCCGACATGAGCGCGTCGACGCAACGATCGGGTTGTTACCCCTACAACTCCAACAGTGCCGCATTCAGGTTGGTCGACGTCTCATCTTGGGGGTCCTGGGAAGTAGGCTTGCGAGAAGCAGTCGGCGCGCTTAGCTGAGGATTCGTACCAATCAACATCACTTAACTGAAGTTTGCGGACTCGTTGTCCGCCTCGATCTTTGCCGCGGTCCGATCGGTTGTGGTGATAAGATGTCGGCTTATCGTGACCTGCTTTGGAGCGTGAATATCGCGGTTGAACTGCAAACGAAGCATCTGATCATTACCGTCCTGTTCTTCATTTTCTCGAAGATCATAGTTCAGCACGAGGTTCTTGATGCGCTGCTGTTCCTCCCTCTCGGCTTGCTGCTGGGTTTTCATGGCAACGGCGAAAGTCGAGTTGGAAGGGAGCTCCACAGTTCGGGTCTGCCAGATGTCAACAAGGATCCCCCGCGTCCGCTTCATGAATGACCACGAACCTGTTGACGGTTGCCCTTCTTCGTCAGAAGAGAGAAGGCCATGGTGTTGTTCGTGTTGGGAGTGGCAGTGTCCCCTGACTCAGGCCCTGCAGAAGTCTCCTTGTTTTTGCCTCGAACTGGCAGCGGCACGTCGAAGAGTGGCTTACGTTCGAATTTGCGGGACTCTAGACTCTCGGCCATCATCTTTGCGTATTCACGATCAAACTCAGCCTCGGCCTCTGGGTCAATCTGTTCTTTCTGGCGAGTGACGACGATGGCTTCATCTTCGCTGTCGGACATGCCATCGGACATGTCGCCTTCGGGATCCTGCACATCTCATGGTTAGCAACGGAGACGAATGATTACATCGCCAATGAAGTTCTCCTACATCAGCTCCCTCTTCTTCCGAGTCGGATTCTTCCTCGTCAGCCTCCGCCTCTGGGAGGTCCGCGTCTCCATCCTCATCATCAGATGAGCTTCCGATGGAAGCGTCGTCAGCTTCCGCTGCCTTTTCGGCCCCGGAAATCTTTTGATCCTGAGCAATGGCTAGTTGAAACGCTTTCGTAGCTTCTTCTAGGCTCGATGCAAGTTTCCAGTGGGGGCGAGTGAGGGTAAAGGTATCCTGCACGATGAAATCTATATCCATCGGCAATGTTTGCTTCGTGAAAATGTAATACTAGTTGCTGTCAGTCGTTTGTTGCGTGGAAGATTTGCGGTCAGGCCAACCTGAAAGAAGGACAAGAAGTAATCTAGCTTTTTTCCAGCGGCACCTTTGGCAAAGTACATCCCGCATGTTTCGAGGACGGTAGCGATCAGGCGAATGCGAAAGAAATCATCGGGCAGGTCGAAAGAGTTGTACCGGCTTGGGATAGGAGGACCGCCGTGGCCGAATGTCATTATCTTGTACATCATGTCGAAAATAACGGGGTGCTCGACCATTCTGTAATTGTAGAGTTCGCCAATGTATTTGACTTCAGAGATCCTCCTTTGATAGAACTTGAAGTCATTGAGTTCCAGTCCGAGGGAGATGGACTCCATGACGTTGTCGATAACCTTCACCACGAATGAAGGGTGATAACGATACAAGGCGCCGAGAAGAATGGCGAGCAGGTGAATGTTGCCGTACCTGACCTTGCCCGGTTTGGAAAAAACTTTCTCAAGGATGCCCACGACCTGTTTTCGCTGTCATTATCCTCCGCTAGGGGACACGATAGAGAAGCTGCTTACCTCCGCCTCTTCCCAATGAAGCCTGCGAATCTGCTTCAAGATCTTACTGTAGTTGCGCTTAGTCATATCCATGTAGATCAATTTGCGGATGAACAGCTCCATGGGAGTCCGCTCTTTTTGCTGAATTGCAGGTCGTTCGGGCGGGTCTACATAGTAGACGGCATTTTCTACCAGCATGCGTTCGGCCTGACCAATATGCTGGACAGATTTCTTGCGCTGCAGCGTTTCGAGAAACGTCGCCATGCGCGGAGACGTCTCAGGATTGCGCAGGAGGTACCGGCCGCAGTTCTCGAGGAGGTTGCAGATGATTTCAATGTTCATTCTCGAAAAGTCATCAAGGCTGACTTTGAGACAGTGGAAAACGACATGTTCCGGAACGATGCCGAACTTGGTCAGTTCGGCCAGGTAACGGATGTTGCTCAAGCGAACTTGGCCTAGAAAATCCTTCTCCTTGCGCCTCTGCAGACTTCGAAACTCAGCGTCAAGGTAGTCGACAAGGCCTTTGGGAATGTCTGGCATGTATCTGCCCAAAGTCGCAGCCAGCCTCGCCCAGCACGGAAGAAGGTCACCGCGACCTTTGGGTACTTCAGTCAAGGCTTTGACCAGCCTGTTCCTCGAGGCTTTCGAGTTCAAGTAGCAGAAATCAATGGCAGTCTGGTCAATGGCATCTTTGTTCGTAAGATCTGGCAGACGAGCAAGAACTGCGTCGACCTGAGCTCCAATCGTCTTGTTGGCAATGGCGATAGACTGGTCATCTGTGGCGTCCGAGGGCTTGGGTGTCTCTGATGCTTCGAGGAGGTCAATCTTTTTGCCTACTTGCTCCTCATTGTCGGGCTTCTTTTTCTTTCCGTCATCAAGAAGTATGCCCGGAACTTTGCCTTTGAGGTCCACAAGATTTTCGTAGAAGCGGCGCTCGTCTTCGTCTTCCCAAATGCCAGCGCCATCTCCCAGCCCTCGAAGATAATCCCCAGCCTTGACCAATCCAATAGAGCCGTTAGAGGCCGCCATCGAATCTTCGTTATCCTTGAGGTCAGGCATGTCAGCTCCAATGGCGTCGGCAATGGCCTGTGCATTCGAGACGAGCCTTTCTTGGGCCTTCACCTGCTTCTCGAAGTTGGCTTGGCGATCCTCAAAAACTTCACCAGACTTTACGTAGGCTTCCGCGTTGCGCCGAGCTTGCGAGTGTATCGATTTCTGGTTGCGGACAACGTGGCTTTTGACATCCTCAAAGTACTTTTTTAGGATCGTCTTGAACCTTTCCTGGAGCTCGGGTGGCGTGAATGGCTGATCGTCAATCTCAGCCAAGGAGTCTTCGACGCGGCCATCTCCATACGGGGTGTCGTTGGAGAGTTTGGTAGCACCGTCTTCCTCGACCGTTTTACGACCCTCGCTGGCACTTGTGCTGACGCCTAATATGTCCCAGCCAAAGGCCTTGACGAAAACAACGAGCAGAGGCAGGTTAACGTGCTCCCGGTCATGGCCTAGCAAGTCCTTCAAGACTTCAAGAGGAAAGGGCTCAGCCGTGCCAACCTTGCCGGGGTGAGCCTTGAGCTTCAGCTCAGGTACCTTGCCAGTTGCGCCTTTTGTTGCATCATCGGGTCGCGTGACGTCTTCGAGGGTTCGAAGCACGTCGACGAGCCAGAGCTCCGTGACGACACGCAGAAGCACTCGCTGGCGAACCAAGCGCTCTTTCTCTTCCTTCTCCCGAATCTCCGGGGCGAGCGATTTGAGCAAGCCCTTGTCCGGTGTAGCCATTCCCTTGCCAAGCAGCCATCCTAAGTATTCGGTGAATTCGCTGGGGCCGAAACGCTGATGCAGAGCGCTGACGATCTCGACACCGGCCTCGATCTCGCCAGGCGACTTGAGTCTGCAAAGACCCTCATAGCAGGCAGGTACGATCTCGGACAGGTACTTGTGGAGGCTGAGCGTACGAATTTCCTGGAGGAATGTATTCAGAGTCGCGGCAGATATGGCAGTTCGGAGACGTTTGATGAAGGCAGTATTCTTTTTGAGCGAGGAGTCGAGAGACTTGCTGACGGCAAACAAATCTGCGACATGATCAAGGTCAGGGAGGGAACGTTTGGTTTGGTGGGGGGTTTTACGGACCTCTATCGCCTTCCCAAGCGCGAGTGTTCAGGGAGCGCAGTTCACCTAGCAGACTATGTCAGTAGAGAACCGGAGGCAACGGGGAGAACCTGAGGCTGGCGACGAGACTGACGCTTCCTCGCACGATCCATGGCGGATCGCGAATTGTGGTCGTCTTGGAGGGGGGTAGCGGGTGCTACATGCAGGATCACAGAGGTGATGCTCTACTGGTATGGGATCGATTGCGGTAAACGAATGTAGCGCGCGTCGGTATGGGCGGGCATCGGTGAAATCCTAGGCAACAAAGCGCTCAGTCAACGCGAGACTACCTATGCGGTGCGGGTCGAGTCGATTTGAGTCGAACCGGGTTTATGACAGGAGGAGCGAAGAAACCCGCGTGTGGACGACGACGCTTGACTGGTAGTCAGACATCAATGTGGCTTCCCAAGGCACCCAGGAACAGCAGATGGTGCTGGTAAGGCTCTGCAACCCACACTAGGTACCTACCCTTCCATACTTAGGTAGGTAGGTAGGCAGATACCCTAAGGTACCTTGGAGTTCTCACGCCCGGAGCGCGGGGAAGTGCGTTTGCCTTATAAGTACGGATAGGCCTCTGTACTAAGGTAAGGTATAGAGAGAGGTATCTAGGTACTTCGGTAAGTGACATACCGTAGTAGGTTGATGAAATAGGTAGGGAGACTCGGCGAGAAGTATCATTCTTTATCGTTTTTTTCTTTCTTCCCCGCCAACCCAGTGCTTGGTGCTTGGGCACCTTGGTGATTACGTAAGGTACGGATACAAGGGATATACATTGTAACGTCGGTAACCCTATAATGGCTACTACCCCCAACTAGCCACCCTATTTCCATATAAAACCAGTAATTTTAAGTATTTTTATCTTAGCGAAAAGAAAGTAGAGAACTCTAGAAAAATTCTCTTAAGTACTTTTGATATAGAGTAATATAATAAAAATAATTCTAGAAATAAAAGACTCTTATTATTATAAGCTATATCTAGATAACTAGCTAGGGCTATACCTAGGTATCTAATATCAACCCTTTCGCCTAAATAAGGCCCTAGTAAGCCCCTAGTAGTACTATATATAAAGACTTTTCTAGATATTTATAAAAGCTTTTCTTTTACTTCTTAGTTCTAAATAAATAGTATTTTATACTACTTATAGTTAAATAAACCTAGATCTAACCTTTTATAAATTTAGATTTCAGTTTGATTTACTATATAGATAATACTAAGTAGAAGTATAACTCCCTACTAGTTAAATATATAATTTAATTAAATAAAACTCTTAAGATATAATACTATATAATAAGTAATTCATTAATTAATATAAAGATAATAGAAAGTATTATAGTTTTTTAAAATATCTATATAAGTAGTAATTCTATAAGTAAATTATTTTAATTATAATTATAATGTATTTTAAGTTTTTTCTATTAGAAAGTTAATAAGTCTATATATAAAATAGTAAGATGAAATATTATAATAAGTAGTAACTTTTAAGTAGTTATTATAGTAAATACTTCTAATTTATATTAAGATATCTTAATAACCCTTAAAATTATATTTATTAAAATACTAATTTTTAGAATTAATAATATCACTATATTTCTTCTAATGGTTAACTATTAGAAGAAGTTTTTTTTCTTATTTCTAAAGTTTTTGAATAAGTAGAAGGAATATTAAATATAAGTTTAATAGATAAAAGTTAAATTTAAGATTAATTATTATTTCTTTAATAGTAATTAGAAATATTAATATTTAATTTATTCTCATTTAGATTTTAGTTTTTAGTAAGTTATTAAGACTTTTTATGAAGTAAGAAGACTGAAGAAGTCTTATAAGTCAAATAGTTCTATAGAATATTTTAATGAGACTTATTTAGATTTAGATAATTAGCTTAAATTATTATTTAACTATAGAACTTCTAATAGAAAGAAAATAAATATCTTATCATTTTTTATTTAAATTTATAAAAATCCTAATTAATATTAAAAAGTATGTATAATTAGATATAGTCTAAATCTCCCTATTAGAAACTATACTATTCTCTTATTTTAAAGAGTTATTTATTATGATTAACGTTCCTACTAAATATAAAATCTAATTATTAAAGGTTTACAATATAATTCAAAAATTTAAATATATAAAGAAAATATCTATTTATTACTAATTATCTTATTAGAAACTTACTACTTATAATATAAAAACTAATATTATAATAATTAGAATAATTAAAAAGTAATAATAATACTAATACTTTAATAATCTTTCTTCTATTTTTAAGAAGTATTTTAAAGATTATTAAAATACTTACTATTATTACAAGTATAGTAAAAAGATTTATATTTATAGGAATTATATAGCTTTAGAATATAAAAAAAACTATTATTAATATTGTAAATATTATAATTATTATAAATTACATTGAAAATAACTAGGGGGAAAGTATTTTTCTATTTAATAATGGTAAAGATTTAAAAAAAGAATAACTTTATAGTAAAGTTAGATTTTAGAGTTAATAGAAGTAGAAGGAATAGAATAAGGGGAATAATAAGAAAAAGAATAAGTAAGTAATTAGCAATTAATTATTATTTGGATTAAAATTAGTAGAAGTTATTCTATTAATATATTTTCTAATATAGATTGTAATACTTATTCTATTATTAGTACTTCGTTTATAAAGAAACTTTACTTCTTATTAATTAATACGTTAAAGAGATAGATAAGGAGATATATTACTAAACTATTATTCAAGATTACTTAAGGGGTAGTTATTTTAATACTAAAGATTAATAACTGTATATAGAAGATTTATATTTATATTATAAAGGGTTTCTAGCTATTTTTATATTTTAAATAGTGATAAATAGAAGATAATTATATTATTTATAATATTAAGGCTTAATAAATAGTTTAAAAGAAGGATAGAATAATAATGTATTTAGAATATTAAGATAGATTAGTATAACTTAAAGAAATCTAATCAGCCTACTTATTAAGTATTAGTTTATTTATATTTATTTACTAATATACTATATAGGAGGGGCCGATGGCTCGCTCTCTACTGCGACTATTAGTAGATATGTTGCCCCCTGAAGTATGATTTTAGCCTTCCTACCCCCTACTAACTACTATAGCTAGCCCTTAGTTAATCCGGAGCTAAACCCTTCGCGGCTATAGCTAGCATACTTACCTTACGTTAACTTTTTCAACAATAAATAACTAATAACTCCTTTTATGATAACCTCACACCCTTATACCCTTATGCCCTTACGGCTATATATAATTCAAATATCTTAAGATATTTAATTACTACTAACTATAGGTACTCTATTTAAACATTTATTACAACCTTAATATCCGCAACCTTAATATCCTTACTAAGCCTTACCTACACCTAAGACGAGACTTTATACTACTAATACAAAAGTTTTCTACTATTGATATAAACTAATTTATAATCTCTATATAAGTATAACAGGACTCAGCTTACTCTTATTAGTAAACGATTTTAATATATTAATTAAGTATAGCTAATATATAAATAATACTTATATAGATATAGATACTCTTAATATAACTTAATAGTTTTTAAAACCCCTATAATTATATTATTATAATATTCTAAAGTATTTAATAATTAGTATTATAGTAGTATATTAATATTAGAATATTATCTAATTAATACTTAGTCTTTAAATTTTTTAGCTTAATATAATAACTTATAAGATAGCTAGATAATTATTTTTTAAATATCTATAAGCTACTTATTAATTATAGTTTTTAGGATGATTTTATTAAGGTTTAATTTAATAAACTAATAGTTTTAGTTATAAGGATTATAAGTAAATATTATTATATTTATTTTATACCTCTCTTCTTATAAGTAGTTATATAGATTTTAAGGGGATTTCAAATCTATTATAAAAAATATAGAAAAACAATAGGTTATAAAATACTTAGTTCTTATAAGTATTTTATTTTATCCTATCTTTAAGAAGTTTAAAAAAATTCTTAACTTTACAATCTTAATAGTTACTTTTAGCTATATATATTAAGCCTTAGTTTTAATAAGATTCTCCCTAATTATTACTACGAGGTCTTCTACTACTATAGGGTTAAATGTTAGAACTAGGGGTATAATTATCTATAATAATAGGTAATTTTATTACTATTTTAACTAGTTATAAGCTAGTATTAGCATAAATGCTGTTATTAGGTAAAATTTATAGTTAAATCTATATATAGGGTAAAGAGCTTAGATACTATTCTAGGTATAAAGCAAAAGTAACTAACTAATATACTATATAATATACTAATAAAATGTTGAATTCTTATTAAGTTATATCTATTAGTCTAATAGATATTAAGAAAGTATTAGTCCTAAAAATAGAAGTAGACCTAAAGGATTATGTCTCTATAAGTATCTTAAAAGAATTCCCAGACTTCTTCTATTTAAATATAGTATACTAATTACGCCCTAGCTAATTAGGAATAAATTATTATATTCTATTAAGTTTAAATAATAAAGAATAGGAATTTGATTTCTTGTAGAAATTGTTCTATAATATGTTATTATTAGGTTAAATATAAAACCTTATTTTATTTAGTAAAGAGATCCTAGGAAGTAGTATAGAAAACCTAGTAATGTAAAATAATTATAAATACTTGTAATACTTCTTCTTAAGTATACTATAAGTAATTATAATAAATACTTTACAAAACTATCTAGCAAAGTAGTAAATTTATAGTATTATAGCAAATAAAACTAAAATTAAAAGTATTATAAAACTATTATCTATTATTCTAATCCCTAAGTATTCCCCAAATATTCTCCTATATACTAATAATATAAAAAGTCAACTAATATTACTTATGAATAATACCAACAAGATTAAATAGATATCTAGATATATAATTATACAGCTAAATATAATTACTACATATCTAAAGAATATAAAGAAAGAAAGTTTTAATAAACAATAATAAGATTTAAAATATAAAGAAGAAAGATAATTACAGAAAGTAATATGAAAAGTAAATATATATTAATAAGAAGAAATGGATCTTACTACATATTTAATAAGTATAATAATTCTTACTCTGAAATCTACTTTTTATAGTATATTAAAAGGATACTATTCTATATATTAATAGATATGTAGAATAATAACTTATAATACGTATTTTTCTATTTCTCACTATCTTAATCTATTGCTAATAGTATATTTATATAGTTATACTAAATAACTATAGCTAAAAGGATTAATTTAATAATAATACTAATTTTAATATTATTTCTAATCCTAACTAATTATACTATTTTATATATATTCTTAAACATATTATTAAATATGATAATCGAATAAAATATACTTTAAAGAAGCCTTAAAAATTCTAATTGTAGAATATATATAGAATTCTACTAAAAGAAGACTCCTATTTAATAATTATAATTTTTCTAATAAATATATATATTTCTAGAACTATAGGTTTTAGAGAAATACTTATAATTAGAATATAATAAAATCATACTAATTATAAATATTCTCCTAACCTATTACTTTAAACTATATCTTCCTCTTAAAACCTTATTAATAATCTTAGAGAAATATAACATAATTAGAATATAATAACTTATATTAATAAATAAAAGAGAATATTTTAATAAATTAGGATAAAAATACTAATTAGTATATATTAAAGAATTATACCTAACTAATAGGGAGAATAAGTTATACTTTCTAATAAAAAAATAAGTATTAATAATATATATATCTATTACTATATATAAATATACAAAAAGATTAAACTTCTATTTTAAAAACTTATAACATACTTACTAAAAAGCTTTTTAAAACTAAAATAATATATTTTAATATAATAAAAAGAAAAGTATTATAATTACTTAAAAACTACTTTATTAATAAAAAAATATATTTCCCTATAAATAAAAAAACTATAAGAAAGAACTAATAGAAATACTTAATAAAAACATACTAACTTAATAGATAGAAGAAAGTATCAAAACCAACTAGAAAAACTATTATTATTGAATATAAAGAATTAAAAAAAACTTAAAATATAGTAAATAACTCCTAAACGTCAGAAGGTTTATACCTATTAAGGAATAATAATCTTCTATATTAGAAAACCTAAAAATAAAAATAATTCTAATATAAATAATACTATTAATATTAACTACTAAGAATATATTAATATTAAACTTATAATTAGTTAAACTAAATACCTAGATAATTATACTTATATAAAGTCTCATTATAAAAAATAATTATAACTAAAAGAAGTAGTAATAAAAAGGTTATAATAATCTTTAAGGCTCTATATATACCTCAGGAGAAACTACTAAATATCTTTAAAACAATTATCTTTAGCTAATCTTATAAAAAGTTAAGATATTATTTAGCAGAATATACTAATTAAGCAATAAATATATAAATAAAACTGAAATATATTTAAATATAAAATATAAATATTTACTACTAAATATATTAACTATATTATTAAATAGAACTCTATAAGAAAACTATTTAATAATATATTTACTAGATTATAGTTATATTAAAGGTTTCTAATCTATTAAAATTATATTATTAGGAATAACGCGCTTAAGAAGCAGAATTTGCACTAGATAAACCTCGGGCGCTAGCGCTATCTCTATAGGCTTCGCCCTACTTAAACTACTTAAAATAAAACCTCACGTAGTACGTATAACTATATTTAGTTATATAGAATACACACTAGATTTTACCCCCTAATTATATATAATAATTAAGAATCTCATAATACTAAAAAGCTACTAGGCTAAACATATATATTATAATAATTTAATATATCTTAAATATTAAGATATCTACTAAAACACCTCTCTATTAATCCTTAAAAGAACTAATCAGTAACTTACTTAGTATAACACTTTTTAAATAGAAACTAAAGCTTTTAACCTATAGGATTATTTTAATCTTAAAGTAACTATTTATTAAAACTTCCTTTTAAAGCCTCCTTAAGAGCTACTCTTAAGTAACTTTCTAAAAATTAAGAAGTATTAATAAGCTTTTAAAATATTTAAGTTAGATATTTTTATAGGCTTTATTCTTTTAGGAGTAAATTATAAGGAGGATTAACAACTCCTAATAAATACTACTTTAGAAGTTTATATAAGTAATATTATAAACCTTATAAAGAAAAACCTAAAAACTTATATAGCCCTCTATAATTTTTATATTTTAAAAGCTTAAGAATATTAAAATAAGTATTTAAACTAATTCTATATAATAACTTAAATCCTCAGATATATAAATAAAATATTCTAATATTAGTATTATAATATAGAAGAAGATATAATAATATAAACTACTAACTTTTATAACTATTTTAGTATTATAAATAACTTATACTTTTAAAATACTATTTTAATATATTATAAGATATTTTAGTCTTTTAAACTTAAATACTTTACTATAAAAATAGTAATTAAAATATAATTTTAGAAATAGTAAGATACTATATATAAAACTTAAGTAGTTAGTTATATTCTTTTAATTACTAAAGTATTTTAAATTAATAACTTTATACTTTTATTAGCCTTCTTACTAATTGAGTCCTATATAT
>QAPG01000850.1:0-13837 GCA_004366825.1 Colletotrichum spinosum
TTAATTTTAGAGATATTTAGAGAGTTTATTATAATAATTATTAAATTATTAGACTAGTAATTTTAAATAATAAGTATCTATCTACTAGACTACAATATATAGATATTTAATAGATATAGCTATATTAAGAATATCTAAATAGTAGTTTTAAAATTATCTATATATTTATAAATCTAATATTAATAGATAGATTTATAAAGGCTTTAATTTACATAAAGTTTAAATAATTCAAAATACTTCTTAACTTTATAAATCTATAAGTGATAGTTTTAAAACTAATTAAAATAGATTAATAAGCCTCCTAGAACTATTTCTAATTATTCAAATAATATATATAAGCAATCTAGATTTCTAAAGTTTAATTATTTAATAAAGAGTTTTAACTATATTTATATAGAAAGTTAAAAAGTAGTAGAATTCCTTAAGCTATTTAAACTTATATTTAATTTAGAATAAACTATTTGAATTTAGAATTCTAAATAGGTAAATAAAAAGTAGTAATTAATATATAAAGATTAATTCAGAAAGATATCGAAAATTAATTATATCTTTTAAAAGAAGGAGTTAATATTAGAACCTATTTAAAAGATAAGAGGAATTTATTATATCTAATTATTGGAATATTAAAATTAAGATTCTAACATCTAAAATTACTAGGAACTATTTAAAAAATAGAGCTTTAGTTAATAGGAAATATAATTAAAATAATTAAAATATATTAAAAAGCTAGGTAAATAGCTTAATAATAAGAAGCTGAATAGATAGTAATATTTAAAATAGTTAAATAATAATAAGTTATATAATAACAAGAGTTCTAGTAGTAAAATTAGAAATATTTCTATTCTTAAAGAAAGCTAATTTAAACTCTTTCTATTATTAGGAATGAAATGTAGTTTAGAATAACTTTTTTATATTACTAACTTTCTTATTCTTTAACTATAAAAAGTTAGATTTAAAATTAAGATTTCAATTTGAAGCTAAATTATTTATTACATTATTATTTAAAATCTTAATAGTATTAAAATACTTCTTAAATACCTTATAGATTTTATTAAACATTAAAATATAATATCTTCTTAATTCAAACTTATACTAATAATAGTAAATAGAAAGGAAATCTTTACTTCTAATACTAATAATATATAAATATCTTCTATAGGAGAAAGTAAAACTTAAGTAGTAAATAATATAAAAAATGATTTAAATTAACTAAATATTACTAATTATTTTTATCTAAAGAAGATAATTTTATATTCCTTAGTAATTTCATCTAAATTACTCTTTTTAAATAGAATAGATTTTATGGGAATTCTTTTTATAGTAGATTTCTTATTTAACTTAACTAATTAATATTTAGTATCTTTAAATTAGTATTTAAATTTATTTATTTCAAATAAAATCTCTTAATCTTTAATTTAAATAAAATTCTTTATAAACTTTAGAACTATTTTAAAATACTTCTTAGGAAGTTTAAGTAATTTATTAATATTATCCTTATTATCCTCCTTTTTATATATAATAGATTTTAACTCTTCTTCCTAATCTTTAGTTATAGAATTACTAATTAAATTATCTTTTTTATCTTTAGAAGGTAGCTTAAAAGTAGGAATTGTTCTAAAATAACTATAGGGATATTTCAAGCTATTAAGAGTAGTAGACTTCTTTAAAATAGGAGCTAGCTTTTTAATAAAATTATTTAACTTTAGTATATTAAAAATTTGAAGTAGTAGAAATAGTAATAAATACTTTTAAAGCTCAGGGAACTTAGTAAAATAGAAATAAATAAAAACCTTAAGATATAATATTTTAACTTTATATTAATACTTATTATTTAAATGAAAAGAAGATAGATAAAAACTATTAATTTTAACAACTTATGCTTAAATCCTAATAATAGATTAATTATTAGTTATATTTAAAAGTCTCTAATCTATTTAAATTTATATACTTCTCGGGGTCTTTTTAAAAGTAGTTGTACTTTATAGTCGGTTTTTACTTTATATATTTTATAGATAATACTAGTTCTAAAGAACTATTTAAATAGAGGAAACTTTTGGTAGTAATAATATAGTTAGTTAATATAACTACTAATAAATAGGGAAGGTATAAGCCTATATCTATTATGATTACTTCTTTAAAAGATTATAGTTATATAATACTAATACTAGCTAGCTAATAGTACTTATTACTAATTATTAATAGTTACTAGTTATTAATAGCTAGTAGTAAGAGCTACTAGTTAGTAGTAGTTATTATATTTAGTTTATATAATTAGAAGGTATAAAGCTACTAGTCACACTTATCTACCACAGGATTTAAACCTATTACTCTTACTATAAAACAATAAAAGCTAGCTAGACGTTAAACTACTACGTTAAGTAGGTATAGATTAATTATAAATAAAAATACTAAAGTTAATAAGAGTATTAATAGTAAGAATAATAAGGAGACAATAGTAGCTATTAATAAAGTTATATAAAATAAAGAAAGTTAAAAGGTATTAAATAAAGCAGGCCTCTTAAAAGAAGTAAAATAAGGTATTTCAAATCTAAAAGCTCTTATTATTAATACTTAAATAAAGACGAAAAATAGCTAATATAACTTCAAAGTCTAATTTTCTACTACTTTCTAAGTTAGAATTAGAAAGTATCCCCTTAAGTTTATTAATAAACTAAGTGAAAACTAGAATAAGTCTATTTAATAAAAAAGTTAGATTAAGATATATTAATAGATTAACTATAATATTATATAAAGCTTTAGCTTTAGTAATTTCTTTTTTAATTCTAATAGGTTTATTTTATAGTTAGAGTATTAGTAATAATTAATATATATTATTTCATTTTAAATTCAACATATGGGATCTATATTAATAAATATACTACTTATAAATATAAGAAGATAACTATTAAAAATAGTAATATAAATAAGAAGAAAGTAAGTAGTAATAAAAGATAATAAGGGGATTATTTTGTTATATTAAAATAAGAAATATTTATTAATTTTAGATAGAGCCAGCTAAGTATTCCTATTAATACTTATACAAATAATTTAATATATAATAGATTATAATAGATTTATTATAATAAATGATTTCTTTTGTTTAAATACTTAAAAGATTATTCTAAACGCTATTTACTTGATTTCATTTATAATACTATATTATTTACAATTTAAAAGTATCTCTAGTAGTTCTACTACTAGGGGGGTATACAAGAATAAATCTAATACTAAGGCTACTATATAGCTATAATAGTCTATATAAAGCCTAACTACTCTATTTATATGCGTTCAAGCGTTTCATTCTAAATAGAATAGATTATACCTTTTAACAACCTATATTTAGATTATATGCCGTATTGTTTATTCATCACACCATTAAAATAAAATGGAATAAATTTACAAAACAATATAATTCATCTAGAAGAATAAGTTAAAATACTAAATTAAACAAAGTTATTTATGATTAATATTTCAAACTAAATCCTACTAATAAGAATAAACTATAGAGCTTTATAGATATTCAAATCTTTAATCCAAATAATTATATTAATGATAAAATTAAAAGGTATATAAAAGAGAATTCCTAAGAGTAATATAACATATATATTATTCATAATAAATATAAAACTATAGATTTAAAGGGTAGTACTTTAGAATGATATTAAGAAGAAAATATAAGTATTATTTCTAATATATACATTCTAAGTAACTATTAGGAACTATTAGAATACTAAGATAATATTTTTATTTCTTCAAGATATCCTATTTATAATACATTAATACATAGGAAGTATAAAAAAAGAAAGTAATATTACTAAGATTACTAAAACAAGATCAAATTTCTTTTAACAGATAGCTTTTTAAGATTAAAGCTCCTTTTAGTAATTATATTAATAACTATTCTATATAAAGATATTTATATTTATATTAAAATATATAATATATTAAATAGTATTACCTTTATTATATATCAGTATTAGAGTTATAAGATATCTTGTTTGAAAGACTTTTAAGATTAAATATCTAACTATAAATTTAATCTAGATTTAACTATATAATTATTCAGAGTAAAAACCTTATAAGCTATAGATTAAACTTTATTCTCTTTATTCTATTAAAGAATAATAAATAACTTATTCAAAATTATAAAACTTAATTTTAAAGCTTAAGTAATAAATAAGCTTAAAGTTAGAGTGCTATTAGGCTAAGAATTCAATATTCTTAATAGAATTAACATTCTTAATATTAAGAAAACTACTAAAATTAAAATATATCAAAACTTCAAAGTCCTGGTACAAATATATCAAAAGAGGATACCTAATATCTATCTAGTAAAATTAATTAGGAACTTAATAACTCCTCTATAAACCCTAGTATATATTCTAATTAATACTTCTTAAAATTCAAAACTAATATATTTATATTTTAACTTATTTATAATAGTATCATCTATATAATAGTAAGTTAGTAACTATTAGTAGCTTTATATAATTATTTATTATAAAGTCAGAAAAGCATCAAACATTAGACAATTAGATATATCTATTAACTACTATAAGAAAATAATAACATATAATTTTAAAGAAGATGAAATTTTACTTTTTAACAATTTTAATAGTAAAGACTTTTATTGAACTATTATAGCTAAGTTATATTAAGATTAAAAACTAGATTCAAAATCCAACTCTAATGAAAATACGAAAAAGCAATTATTAATAATCACTTCAAGAGGTTTATTTAAAAAGTCTCTAAATCTATTACTAAATACTCAATCTTTTAGAAACTAGAAGGATAAATTAATATAGAAAGATATAAGAAAATCACTTTACCTATCATAACAAAAAGATAATATAATACTTATATCTAATTAGTCTAGAAGACTAAAAGTTTCTGAATAATAAATGGAGAGAAAGCAAAGTAAATAATTATAGATTTAAAAGTATTAAATAAAATTACAATCTTTAATATATATTCTATAATACTATAGTCTAAAGTTATATAAAAGGTCTATGGAAAGAGGTTTATTATTATATTCAATACTAAATAATACTTCTACTAAATACTAATTCCTAAACATAACTAGGGATAATTATTAATTATTAGCTATTAAAAACAAGAGATATTTATAGTAATACTGATAGGATTTAGAAACTTATTAATATATACTTAAAGATTTATGAATAGAATCCTTAGACTATATTAAGATTTCACCTAGGCATTTATTAATAATATTATACTTTCCTTAAAAACTACTAATAAATACTATTAGTAATTAGATATTACTCTTATGTTATTTAATTATTCAAACTTAAGACTTTTAAGAAAAGTATTTTATATAATTCTCCTTAATTTAACTATTAAGATTTAAAATAGATAACTTTCAACTTTCTAATATCTAAAATAAAATATAAAGACTTAAGAATATTAAACTTTTCAAAAACTTAATATCTCTAGAGAAATAGATAGATATAATAAGATATTTATAATATCCTATTCTAGAATATACTTCTAGAATTAAATTCCTTCAGAATAAGAAAATAAACTTATTGGCCTAAAGATATAAATAAAGAATTATTACTAATTAAAGATATAAGTATTATTATTTAAAAATAATATTTAAACTAACTTAGGAAGAAAAGGATAGCTTGATAAATATCAAAATAATATTTATAATAGATATTATTTTATTTTACTATATTTCAAACTGAATATTATTTATTTATTTTAATACTTCTTAAGAATATAAATATAATACCTTTTTCTTATTTAAAGAATAAAGAACATAATTATAAATCTAAAAAGAAAAATATATATTCCAATTTAACTAATAATTTATATTCATTAAATACTAATAAGCATTAAAATATAATACTAACTAATAGAACTAGAAGTTAGATATCTAATTTACACTATTTAAAAAACTAGGAAATTAATTCAATTAACTAGGCGAATACTATTAATGATATTAATAAATTATACTTCTATACTAAGTACTTTAGTCTAAATAACTATTTTTACTATGAATAGAAGAAGAATCAATCTATATTTTCTTTGAATAACTAAATAGTCTTTATAGTTTTGAGATAAATACTACTATATTCTTAAAAATACTGATATCATCCTATATATACTATCTAGAATACAAATCAGTTAAACGCTAACCCTGAGAAATAAAAACCTAAATAGAATATAAATAATTAAATAATTTATACTATAAGAAGAATTAGATTTAATAAAACTATAAAATAATATTTTAAAGATCTATATACTACTAATATAAAATTGAATAAGATTTATAAATAATTATAATAACTTAAAAACCGTAATAAATTACCTTTTGAAATCTCTAATAGATCTTTCTATTTTATTAAATACTTAGAATAATAAAGGTTTTATATTCCTAATTTAATAATCAAATAATTTATTATAACTTTATATACGTCTAGCTACTATTAAAAACAACAAAGATATAATATAATATATTACAAATTTATATAATCTTATATCTAACTAAAAGAATTATAAACTTTATTAAAATTTATTCTATATATAATTTACTATAAAAACTAAAGATAAAATCCTTAGGAAAACTCTTATTAATTCTATATCTATTAATACTATTTGATATTATTACTATAGACTTTATTATTAAATTACTAGAAGTATCTTTAGATCTTTATCTATAGAAACCTATTAAATTCCTACTATATAAATTATTAATAATAATAATAAATATATTTTCTAAGATAATATTATTTATTCTAAGGTATATATTATATCTATCTATTAATTAGGTAGAAACCTTATTCTAATCCTTTTATATAAAAGACTAGAGAGTTCCTAAAATAATTATTTTAAATTATAATCTGAAATTCCTATTATAATTGTAGGAATTAATATATATAAACCTAAATATAGAATTATACTTCTTAATAATATATTACTGATAAAATAATAGACTATTAAGAGGAAAAACTAAATAATAGAAATAATAATCTAAATATATATATTTAAAAACCTAGAGAAACTATAGATTAATCTCTTAATATTAAAACAATTGTTACGAAGTAACAATTTAATAAATATAATATCTAAAGCTTCAATAGAAATCCTATTTAAATATAAGTTCAACTCTCCTCTCAACTTGCTTTCTGATATAAATATATATATTTTATATAATATAATTTAAAATAAAATATCTTCTTTAATTATATAAATATAAATATTTTTAAAAACTACTTTTAACTATATATATAAACTAATAATATTTACTCTAAGAAATCTTATATATTCTTAGCTGAGAGAAAGCTACTAGCCATTTAAAACCTAATTAGTAAAGATATTTCTTCTAGAAATTAAACTAATTAAAATATTAGAGAAAGTTAGAAAACTTACTTACTATTTAAATTTACTACTAATTATAAGTATTTACCTAATAATATAAATACTTATTTAAATCTTATAGCTAACTTTATAAAAGACCTGTATAAATAGATAGTAATGTAAATTAGATTTATACAACTTATAAATATATAAAAAGAAGAATCCTAAAACCTATTCTGATATTATAAAATAAAAAGAGTCTTAGAAAAGCAAATAATATAATTAAAAAGAAGAAAACTAAAACTTAAATATCTTATTAAATAGAAGGATTGATTTAATATTTATCATATATAGATATATATTAATACTATAAAAGTAGATAAAATAATTATAGAATTTGAAATAAAAGAAACTTAAAAGAATAACTAGCTAAAGGCGTTAAAGCAAAATAAGGGATTAGTATGAGATTAATACTAAATACTTTTATCAGATAAATAACTAAATAAAACTAAGAATAAAACTATATATAAGAGATTAAGATGGGATATCTCTAATTAATCTTAGGAAAAAGCTATTATAAATATAATATCTTAGAAGTCCTTAGGAACACAAGAGGCTCTAAGAATAAGAAATCCCCCTATATTCTTAGAATAATTTAATAAGCAAGAATAATTAGATACTATTTAAAATCATAATACTTTCTTTAGAAGATTACAATATATAAGTTTTATATATAATGTATTATAATAATAATATTATTCAGCAAGTATGTTTTAAATAGTTTATTGAAATTAGTAAGTATAAACTATCTTACTATATAGGAAGCTTTCTAAATCTTCTCTAATATAATGAATGTTAGAAAAATACTACTATTAATATATAGAATAAAAATAGATATTTTCTTTATCTATTAATAATTTAAAAACTTAATGTTCCTCATATTGCTCTATACTTCTTTATATTCTATTATAATATATTAATATTTTATATTAAATATTACTTATTATAACTAATTAAAAGATAGACCATAAATAAGATTATAATATAATCTATTTTCTATTAATAAGAAAAATAAAACCTTAATATTTCCTAGCTACTTTAGAATACTTATAATCTATAGAAGTAAAGTATTTATTAATAAATATATAAAGTTAATTAGTAGTTAACTTAAATCTTAGAGTAATATTAACAAATAAATTCTTTGGTACTATTAAAATACTATAACTTCTAAAAGAATTAAGTTTCTTTTTAATTTATTTTAGAAGATTACTCTCTTCATTTTAAATTAAAGGTTTAATTACATTAATAACTTTAAATTAATAAAACTTATTTTTCTTACTTATTTTTAACTACTTTTTAAAGTATTTTTAATATCTAAATTATTCTCTTTTATAAAGATCAAGAAATCTATTCTAAATCTTAGAAGTTTATATTACAATCTAATAGTTCTATAAATACTACTTTAAATATTAATTATATATATTCCCCTATTTAATATACTTAAGTATTAATTAGTCTTATTATAAATTATGTAAGGAATACTTAGAGTAAATATATATTTTATATATAAAACCTTATAATTCCTACTCCTTCTAAATAGAATGAAAGAATTATATAAATATCATCTTCTTAAGCTAAAAACTAATAGTAATTTATTACTCTTAAAATTAATATTTAAAAGGAAGAACTTAGAGAAATAACATAATAAGTAGATACTATTATAAGATTAAGATTAAAATAGAAAGATAGGAGAATTATAATTGAAATTATATAGAATAATATTAATTCATTATTGAAAGAAATATTGGATGTTATAGATATTCCTACTATCTTTATAGCTTCTTTAAATATAAATAATACTTCTAACCTCTTAACTTTTAGATAAATCTTTAAAAGATAGTTAGTATAAAATAGCTCTAATCTAATAAAATAGATAGAATGTAATAATTCTATCTGAAATATATAATAAGATTTCTAATTAGTAAATTAAATTCTAGTTTCTAACCTTAATCTTAATAATATTAAAATAATACTAACTCTTAGTTTAATTAACTAATTAAGTTAATTTGAAGCTATTAGACTTAATAAAATGTTAATAAATAAATAAAACGTTAAAGTAAACTAGTTTATTATTATTCATATATATAAATATAAGCTGATTTCTTAAGTAATCTATGGATTAATAGTTAGTTTCTATTAATATAAGCTTTATTTCTTAGTGAATAATATAACTAAGAAATACCTTATTAATCGTTATATTAACCTTATTAAAAATAATAGATATTTAAAACTAATTATGTTAATCTTTCTTATAAATATCCTATAAATTTCCTATAAGTCTATATAAAATAAATACTAAAGAATTAGAAACATCTAAAAAGATTACTATGTTTTTAATAAAAAAAGGTTTTTCTTTAATAAGTTTAATTCTATAGACTATAACAATTTTACTATAAATATTACTGATAGTATTAGCTTCTTTAGAAAATACTTAGTAATCTTTATATATGTCTCTATTATTAATTATATTAATTTCTAAATTAATTAGAATACTAATAATTAACAAATCCTTACTCTTTTAACAAAATATAAAAGGAATCTTCTAACTATTTTAATAGATAGTATAAAAATATCAAATAGATTATTATTTTAAGAAGAAATATTAAAATCATAAAAAGGGATATCAAGAAAGTGTATAACTAGGAGAGGAACTAATTACTAAAATTTAATTATTATATTTAGTATTTCTATAAAGTTATACCTCTAAGATTATATTAATATAGTAAGTTATATAGAATTACTTATTTCTTATATTCTTCAACTTCAATTTTATTAAAGTTTATCTATTTTTCTTTTCTATACTTTCTAACTAATCAATTTATTTGTAAATAGAATCTTCTTAACTTTCTAAATAATTAGAATTCCTTTATTATAATTAATTATTAAAGTAAAAACCTTTAGTAATAAGTAATTATTATAAAATACTATAACAAACTTGAGATTCTAATAGATTTCTATAGGGATTTCCTAATAGGAATTACAAAGATTTCCCTAGGATTTCTTATTAAAGTTTATTAAAACTTCCTATTAGAAATTACTACGATTTCGTATAGGATTTCTCTAGGATTTCTTATTATATTTAGTAGAGAATTCTAAGTAAAGATACTTTAGAGTTCTATATAGATTCTTTAAAGAAATAAAATATTATTAGGTTTTATACTATTATTTTACTAATATTGAAGTATAGTAAAGAGGTAAAAGAAAGATAAATAAATTATGCATAATACTTAAAAGTCAAATAAATCATAATTTCAGAAAAAACTAACTAATTACTCTTATTAAAATAGAATAAAACAAATTAAATGTATAACGAATTATAATATATTAATTAAAATAAATCCTTTCTTTTAGTTTAGTATTTCAAAAGCTATTATAAGAAACTATTTGCTATTCTTTATTTATAATAATATACAATTTAGAACAATTCATAAAATATATAGTTATCTCTAGTAGTTCTATTACTAAAGGGGTATATAAGAATAAGTATAGTACCAAGTCTACTAGATAGCTCTACTAGCTTATATGAAGTTTAATTAGTCTATTTATATATCTTTAAGCATTTTACTCTAGTTTGAATAGATTCAAACTTTTCGAAACCTATATTCCAACTATATACTACATTATTTGTTTATTATATTACTTCTATATTTATTAAAAATAGAAATCTCCCTCTAAATAACTAGATTTCTAATTGTAAGTATATTATCTAGTTTTCTAGTTATTAGTATATCTCCTTAACTCTAGTTTCTATAAAACATCATTGTATCTAGGTAAGATTAATGAGAAACCTAAACTCATTCTAGTAGTTCAAGGTTTAGTTTAGGTATAATTAAACTTTTCTTATTAACTCTTAAACCTAATTGTGAATTTCATTTAATATTTGAAACTATTTCTAGTATTAATATGATAGTTAATAAAAGAAACATCCTTTTATTAAATACTCTTATTATCCTAAATTCTCTGAATACTTTAAGGATTAAATCTTCTATTTTCTTAATAACTGAGTTAACTAATAATTTTATAACTTCTTTCATATAGATTCTACATAGATCTTATCTTAAATAAAACTTTACTTTATTAAATCCAATATTTCAAATAAAAGAAACCTTTTAGAAAATAGAAATCTAGATCTTATAGAGATTATAATTATTTGAAGATAACCTACTAAATATCTAAAATATTCTTTCACTATAATTTTAAATAGCTTTCACATAATATTCTATTTATTATATTTCTGGAACAAATATATTTATTAGTTATAGATATAGATCTGTTCCTTGGAAGCTATAAATCTCAATAAAGGATTAAAGTATATTCTAATACTTAATAATGAAGATATTATTTATATTGAATCTTTCTAATTTTATATAGTAATCTCCAATACCTTTATTGAACTAGTAAGAGGTAACTAGTAAAAAGTCAAGGGGAATTAACAACTCTTAATTATTAAAGAATAAGTCACTTAGAATGATATTTGAAAATAGTACTAATATTATTATAAATAGTAATATTAATAGGAAGTTCTAGTTCTATAGGAAATAGGGAACTTCGTAGTATTAATATCTAAATAGAATTTATTTTTAGAAGGATTACCCTTATATAACATGGAGCTTTTAGTTTTATTATACTTAAATTACTAAAAAGTCTTTTTCTAAATGCTTTAATATTATAGTTTAATTCATCTAGAATATAAATAATTAAAATAGTATAGCCTTAACTCTAGTCATTAATCTTCTATAATAAATAGAAAATATAGAATTATAAGAATAATAAAGAATGTTTAAAATAGGTTATAAGGATAAATATAAGTGATAATTAAATAGCTAGAATTTAAATATCCCCCCTTATAGTATATAAGATAAATAAATCTTTTATAATTTAAAAAGTGGTAAAAACTCCAAAAACTATATAGAAAAAATAAAGACATTTAAAAATAAAATCTAAAACACTTAAAACTAAAAGGATTTAAAGAAAAGACTTAAAAATAAATATAATAAAGTCAGACAAACCTAAAACTAATAAATAGTTTAAAAGACAAAGTTAATCTATAGAAAATAGACTATTAAAATTATGATTTTTATAAGTAGGCTAAATATTAAAATTATATTATAAAGTCCTCTTAATCATATTATTAAATTTAACTCAATCTAGAAGCTTTATGAAAAAGTCAGTAATATAATTATTTATATTAATATAATAGAGATTGATCTGATTACCTCGAATACGATTTCTAATTTAATAATAATAAATATTAATATACTTAGCTTTCTTATAGAATTCAGCATTTTCAGCAAGCCTTTTAGCTGATTCATTATCTATAAAGATAATAGGCTTATTGATAACTCTAAATACTAAAGCTTTATTAGTAAAACTATAGTTCTTATATAAATAAATAGCTTCTTCAGTAGTATCTAATATCAGAATTCTAGCTATTTAGCTATTACTTATATTTATCCTAATAACCTATTTAGGTAAATAAGGGCTTGAGTATTCTTTATTACTCTTATAACTTTATATTTTCAATTTATTATAGAAACCTAATTATTGGAATTAAGGATATAATACTTTAGTAATTTATAGTCTAAATCGATTTAACTATAATAGTAGAATATTTAGTAAATAGACTACTTAGTAGCCTAAGCGTAATAGAGCTGGGAGTTCTATATTATATAAGGTTAACCTTTCTAAAGTAGTAGAATGATTAGCTCCTCATAGTATATAGTTAATATAATATACTAAAATAGCTAAATATTTACTTTTACTAAGAGTAATATTAAGTATAAATATTCCTTTATTATAAAGGGATACTTTAATACTAATATTATATAAAATAGATTTAAAATATAAATACTATAATCTTAAGCTTTATTTTGATTTATATAAAGCCTTATTTAATAAATAAATAAAAGGCTGATTCTTATAATTAGTATTCTAAATAGAACTTTTAGAATCTTTATTATAAATATAACTAGTAAGTAACTTAATATATATCTTTTTATCTATTTCTATATAAATCAATATAGTAGTAATATTATAGTCAATTAAAATCTAGCTATAATAAGTAGATAAAATTATTATATATCTATAACTTTTAAGCCTATAAGTAGTACTAAAAGTTTCTAAATAATTAATATTAAAATACTAGTTGAAGTTTAAAGTAACCTATTTAGCTTTATATATAGGATTACTAAGATCCTAATCCTTAGGTTTTATTTTATAAATCTATCTACCCCCTACTATATTAATATTATCCTTTTTAATACAAGAAAGTTTAAGTAGAAATATAATAGCTTAAATTTCTATAAATTCTATAGACTTAACTCTTTTATTTATAGCTTGAATCTAGTTATTATTTAAGTAAGAACTTATAGTATTACAAAAAAGGTTAAATCGTCTAGAATATTAATTAATAATATATATTGAGTAATATAGACATTATTATATTTATTAATAA
>QAPG01000851.1:0-13805 GCA_004366825.1 Colletotrichum spinosum
TAAGAAGAATATTTAATAATATATTAATTAGATAAATATATATATATTATAAGATAATAGTTATATTAATTTAAGATAACCTTTTAATTATTGAAAAAGTTATTATAATTAGAAATAAATTTCAGATACTAATAATAAACTATAACTACTATAGAAAATAGAAAGATATAAACCTTAAAATATTTACTAAAGGTTATGGTTATATTAATATAGTTAAGATATTTAAAGCAATAGTAACTCGGATTAATTTACTTAGATATATCTATTTAAACCCTTGAGATTTATAAGAAAAGATTAATGAATAGATATATATAACTATACGCTAAATATATAATATAATTATTATCTTCTATAATATTATTAATAAGATAAAGCTACCTATTAATAGGTTATATAAATAGATTATAGAGATCTTTAGAAGTGAATAATAATAATCTAAATAAAAGAGTAATTATATTATAAATTATAATTAATCTCTAGCTAATTATATATATAATAGCTAAAGGTATAACGAATACCTCAACTATAAGTAACTATATTAACTTCTATATTAAATAGGTAATAGTAATACTCTAAAGCTATTTTATAAGAAAATTTAGAATACAGATATATATAGTAAATACTAAATATATTTAAAACTAGTAATAAAGTACTAATTAATAAAATATATAACTAAGGAGTATAGAGTAGTAGTATTATATTTCAAAAGGGTATCTATTATTAATATAGAACTAGTAGGGAAAATTGCTATTTGTTTTAATAATACTATATTAGTAGAGATCTCTATAGAAGTATAATATAATAATATAAGTAAGATATTAGAAAGAGATTTTAAGATAATATATTTTATAACTATAGATAGTAAAGTTAGAATAATTCATCTTAAGGAATTTAAAGAGATCTTCTAAAACTATACTTATTACTATTTTATTATACTAGTTAAATTAGAAACCTTTATAGCTTTAAGGTTCTTAGAAATTATATTTAAAAGTATCTTCCGAGATATAGGAGTAAGAAGACTATCTATAAGAAATATACAATAGTTAAAAACTTTTTAAAAGATTATATTTAATATCTAATTTGATAGAACTAGTTTAAAAATAAATATAGAGTTTAGAGATAGGTAAAATATTATAAGCTTCCGTATAACTTAAGTATTTATACTTTTCAGAGATAATAACTTTAATATTATACTAATAGGTATCCTATTTCTTCTTAGTCTTCTTAATATAAATTAACTCTAAATCCGCCTTAATAATCCTAATAATAAAATCAAGTAAAAAAGAGTATTTGTATTTATTAAAAGACGTAATAGATACTAATAATTCTCAGTTTAAGAAGATTTCTATGATAAGACTATTAATCTTTTTATAGAAATAGAGATATAGTAACTCTATAAGAGATTTAACTACTTTAGTATTTAAAAGTTAAATAATATTTTTAATAAAGTAAGCTAAATTATTACTGTTAGTAACATTAAAGTAATTGTAAAAAACTACTATTAATACGAAGTAAATATTAAGGTATTATATTAGTTTAAGTTTGGTTTTAAGGATAACTATAAGTTTAATATAGAAATTAGTATTCAAATTATATACTTTAATAATACTAAGCTTATACTATATATAGTTAATATATTAATAGTATTTATAGTTATAAGGTTTATAAGAAGTATTTCTATAGAACATATATGGTATATATTAAAAGTATATTAAATTAATATATACTAGAGCTTTCTAGATAGAACTATTACTAATATAGGATATAACCTTACTACTAAAATTCTTTAAAAAAAACTAATAGTATAAATAGTAAAGTAAAGATTATACTAATTAAAGTTTATAGTAATATCAGTAAGATTAAATAGTATTATACTTCTTTATAGAAAGTCTATAAGATTATATATAATAGAATATTAGAAATATTAAAAGAAGAGGTATTCTAAAATATAGTTAAAATAGTAAATAATACTAGTAGTTTTGATAACTTTATATTAATCCTACTTATTCTTAGAATGTACTTATCTTTTAATATATTATTACTAGTATCTCTAGATATAATAAGATATATAATAGTTATCTATAAAATAATAGACGAAATATATAAGATCTATATATAGCGCTAAGTCTTTAATACTTTAAGTATATATAATAGTTTTTCTACTATATCTATCTACTAACTCCTATTATAGTTCAATATATATATCTATTAAGAATATTAAAGTTAGACTAAGCCTTTTAGGTTTATCTTAATTAATAGTAAGACATATATTATAAAGAAAAAAGTAGGCTTAATACTTTCTAAATAATAATAGTTAAATTATATTAATAGTTTTAAGTTAAAGAGAGTAATAATAACAATCTTTATAAAAATAAGACTAAAAGAGAAATTTTACTTAAAGAGATAATTATAAAAGTAATACCTAAAGAAAGGTTAAGATAATAAGGATAACTATATAAAAATAATATTTGTATTATAAAATTAAGTCTTTCTAATATTATATATAATAATATCTATTTCATAATAAAAGAAGTAGAAGTATTAGTTAAAACTATCGACTTCTACTAATATAGTCTTATTATAATATTATGGAAGCTTTTTAAAATATTATATATTAAAGAATAGGAAACCCTATTAGTAAGAGGTGTATTACATTTTAAGTATTTTGATATCTATAAGTATAAGTAAATAAAGATTTTTAGCTTTAGATTTATTAATAAGGTTAAAAGTATTAATAACGTATTATATAAGAAGTTATAATTAGTTGTTAAGAGATTTAATAATTAGGAGAAGACTAATATTTTTATATAGTTATTAATAGTATAATAAGTTAGCTATTATCTTATACTAATACTATTAGTAATACTATATTTTAATATTCCTATAGAAGTCTACTTTTACAATATTACTTAAATATATATATAAATAGAAATACTACTAAACTATCTTGTTTTAGCGAAACTACTTATTTGGGTATAGTAAGTATATTTAAAAAGTATTATTATTACTATTATCTAGCTATTATATAGCCTTATGGAATTGAATATATATTAATATATATTATATTTTAATTATTATAAGTATAAATTAGGAATAGAGATTATATTATATAACTTATACTTTATAGTCTCTAGAGTAAATAATCTATACTTTAGCCTTATAAGTATATAGATTAATAATACTTTTAGCTTCTATTTATTTAAGTTTAATAATAAAGAAGAAGAAGAGTTTTAATAAGTAGGATTTATAGTAAAGCTAAAGTTAATGATTATAATTAACAAATTTCTTATTTTTAGTAATAATATCATAACCTTTAAGAGTAATAATAATATAATTCTTATTTAAAAAAGTTAAAATAAGAAAATTGGATTTATTAACTATACTTCTAGTAAAACGAAGTTGGTATAGATTAAATAATAAATATGAGAAGTATATATAGCTTCTATATACTAACTAGAGATATATTTTAACCTCTCCATTATAGCTTAATATTAAGACTTAATAGAAGAAGATATTAAGAGACTTAATAAACGCTTTATATAGTAAATAGATAATTTAAAGCGAGGCCTGATATTTATCCCTATTAATATAAAAGAAATAAAACTCTATATCTTTATTAATAAATTCTTTACTAATAATAAAAATATAACATTTTAATTAAAATTTACTATTATTTTAAAGATAGCAAGAAATAGTAAAAATAATAATATTTTTAAGCTTAAGAGTAACATTATCTACTTTTCTTCTATTCAATTAAAAAAAGTTATATAAAACATACTAACCTCTAGGGTCTATAGTATAATTATAGGAGTTAATATAAAATATATAATTTCTATTACCTTTAGGTAAATAACTAGATATCTAAAGATATTAGTAATATTAATAGTAGTCTATACTAATTCCTACTCTTTCTATAAATACCTTATTAAACTAGGCACTATTAAAAAGAAGTATCTTATAATTAATATTAAAATATTCTAATAGTTATATAAATAAAAAGAAATCCTTAAGATCTATTAGATTAATAATAAAGATAATATCTTATTAAACTAAGTATTATAAAAGAGAAATATCTTATAATTAATATTATAATACTAAGGTAATTATATAAGTAAAAAGAAATCCTTAAGATCTATTAGATTAATAGTAGAAATAATTGTATAAATAGTATAATAAAGGGATCTAATAATTAAACTTTTAAAAAGTTTATAATAATAAGTAAAGTAATAATATAAATAGAAAGATAAATTATAAAAACTACTAATAGTAATAAGAAGAAGAAATAAGAGTAAAAGGAAGATAAATAGAATAATAAGAAGAAAGTAATAAAAAGAGAGATGGATATATTATAATAGGAATCTAAAGTATTTAATATAATATTAAACAAAAAGCGTATTTTTATAGGAAAATACTATTTATAGTATTTTTACAGTTTTTAGTACAACCAAAAGGACTTATATAACTAGAGGTAATTTTATACCAGTTTTACTTTGCATTTTATACTACTTTTACATTTTATACTCCTTTTACATTTTATACTACTTTTGCATTTTATACTACTTTTGCATTTTATACTACTTTTGCATTTTATACTACTTTTACATTTTACACTACTTTTACATTTTATACTACTTTTGCATTTTATACTAATTTTAGTATCTTACGCGTTTTAGCTATAAAAGAGAATATTACTAATATTAAGTTAAATATAGTATTAAGGTAGCTAAAACTATAGTAATAAGTAACTAAGTAGTCAACCTATTTATTTAAACTAATAAGAATAGAGGGATTAATATATAGATTTATCCTTATAATATATAATATATACATACGTACTATAACCTAGATATAGATATTATAAATTGAGATAACTAGTTACGTACTAATTACGCAATCGATCGATTACAATATTTACCAATTATAAACCAACAAACTTTTAATAAATATTATTCTAGAGGTTTATATAAGAGATATTAAAGATTGTATTAAGAAAGGTTTAATAGTTTATATAGTTTTCTATGGTTTCTATATCTTAGAAATCTAAGAATACTAAAGTAAGTAGTTAAATTAATCTCATATATAACTTAGATCTTTAAGTATATAAGTAAGATATTCTAATACTAATACTATAGTATAAAAGAAGATATAGTAGTACAAATTACTAATTTCTATAACTACTTTAGTATACTATAAGATATTTTAATTTTTTAGACTTAAGTATTTTACTACTAAAATAATAACTAAAGTATAGTTTTAAAAGTAGTAAGATACTATATATAAAGCTTAGATATTTCGCTATATTCTTATTACTATTAGAATACTAAAGGTTTATAATCTTATATTTATATTAGTTTTTCTATTAATTAAGTCTTATATATGAAGTTATATATCTTTTAATTTATAGTTATTTAGACTTTATACTTCTAGATAAAATTATTTTAGCTATTATAGAAGTAATATAGCGTCTTCCTAAAGCTTTCTTATATAGTAAGATTAATTATAGTATTTTTAATATTTTAGTAGAAATCCCAGCTATTATTGTAAATACTTGAAGTAATAAGAGATACTTTTAAGACTTAAATAAGTCTCTATATATTTTCAAATATAAGCTAAACTACTTTTTACTATATTATTACTATATATACTTTTAGTTAGTTTATAAAAGCTAAATACTAAATATTGTGATTAAAAAGAAAATAAATAGTTACTTATTTTAAATCTAGATTTCTTAAGAAAGATTTAAAGCTTTAGATAATAGTAAGTATATAGCTAACCTTTTAGTTAAAATAGCTATAATACTTTATAGTAAATGTATTATAAAAAGAGACTTTAGTAATACTCCTTTTCAAACCTTTTTATTTTTAATTCAAATATTTTAGTTTATATTTTTTAAGATATAAAATACTTTATAATATTTCAAATAGTTCTTATAGAAAATTATATTTAGTATAATATAAGGCTTATACTTATTAAGAACTATAGAAATATTAAAATCTTTATAATAATAAGTAAAAGTAAAGAAGTTAAATTATACTTATATAATATTACTCTTTATACTATTCTAATTATAAACCTTATCTTCTTTTAGTAATTATACAACTAAGGCTATTAGTAAGATATTAAGTTAAGCTACTTATTTCGACTATAGAAGAATAATTATTCTAACATTATAACTATTAATATTTAATATAACTAGTAAGTTTTTAAATACTATATATTTTATAAGAAATTAATTATTTTAACTATATAGTTAATATAGTATAAGCTTTTTCCTCAATATTACTACTATTAGTAGTATACTATAGATATTATTTAAAAACCCCTAAAAAGTAACAAATAGTTCTAACACTAGTAGTTAGAATATCCTAATAGAAAGCTTTATAACTATTTTATCTTAATTAAATAAAGTATTTAGATTACTAATAGCTACTTAAAATATAATAGTTATCAGCTAACCTAAGGGGTATATAAGACGGATAATATTAGTAAGAAAAATCATAAAATCTAATATATAAAACATAAGAATACTTTATATATTACCCCTAAGGAGTATACTACTTTCAACCTCTACTTTTATTACTAAAGTTATAATAACTATACTTTAGCTTTAATATTTATAAATAGAGCTACTAATCATTCTTAGTATTTTTGCTTTATAGATTATATTAGAACTATTATTATAGAAATATTGAAAAACTCTATTATTTGTCTTAAGTATTAGTATAATATTAATATTAAAGTTTTTAAATATAATAATAAAATCCTTGAGTATAAGAATCTAAAGTATAACCTAACTTCTTAAGATATATACTTTAAGCTTTCTATTCTATATATTTAAATTTAAAATATAAATCCTAAGCATATTAGAGTAATTATTAAGGTATATATAGGAACTATAAAGTATAAGAATAAACTATTTTATAAAGTCTAGTTTAAAACTTTATAAGTAGTAGTATTTCTCTATGATTAAATACTAATATATTTTTAGACTAGTAAATATTATATTAGAAGCTTTATAAAACTACTTAAAGAAATAATCCTATAAAGCTAGACTTAGCTTATTTCTATACTTATAATTATGAATACTTGATATTTACTATAAATATAAAACTGAAGTATAATTACTTAGTATATTTTAAAACATGTATCTTTATTAACTTTCTAGTTAGTTATACTTTAACTAATTAATATTCAATTTAAAACCTATTTTAAAATAAAGTTATAAAAACTTATAATATCTCTTTTAATAAAGCTTTCTTTTCTAATAGGGATTCAGCTTTTTTATAAAATAATTCTAAATAGTTTGATTCTTGTAAAATCTCTTACTAGTTATAAGAATAATTAGTCATAATAAAATTACTTAAAGTTAGTTTAATTACTTATTTAAACCTAAGTAAAAAACCTAATAAGGTAGTTGAAATATTAAGAACTAGTTATAGTAGTTTGAAATCTTATATCTATATAGTAATTACTCCTAAGCTTTATAAAGTACTATATAAAACTACGAAATATATATTAATAATCTTTCTAAAGTTACTTATAGTATTTCTTTATAATCCTTTTTATATAGATAAAATTATAAGAAAGTAAAAAGTTTAGGTATTTTTAGAGAAAGTTAAATACAAGGGATAGATAAAATATTATATTAAAATACTTAGGAGACTCTTATTTAAAACTACTTTCTTAACTAGTATTTTCTAATTATTTTAAGATTTTTTAAGATATTCTAACTTATAGCTATAGAATTATATAAATAGTTAACTAGAAAGAAATTTAGAAATTCAATTTCTTTAAAAATCTTAAAATATAGATATTAAGACTTTTAATAAAAAATTCTAGCTATAAGGTAAATTAGATATTAGAAAGTATTTAAAATGTAGGAGAATAGAAGCTCTTATTCTAGGAGTTTTATAGTAGAAACTATTATTATTATTTATATTTTATTTAGGAGTACTTACTTATCTATATATCAAGGCTATAGTAGTAGCTAAATAGATTTACTTTAAGAGTTATATCAAATTATATTTTTAGAATAAGATTAGTAGGGTTTTTATAAGAGGTTTTAAAACCTTAAGATATTACTAGGTTTATACTTATAAGCTTAATAAGTATAAATACCTCTTCAAAATTAAAAGTTAATTAGTTATCTATAGAAATTAATAATTATAAGATAATTATAAAACTTATATAATTACTCTAATAAGTATATTATTTCGAATTCTTATAGTAATTACTAATTATTTTAATCTTAAGTTAGTTTAATATAATATAGTTAATATTCTTATGTATATAGTATTTAATAAGATTATTTATATAGAAATACTACTAAGTTATTAAATACTAAGTAAGATCTACTATCTTTATAAAATACCTTATAGCTTTCAGAGGTTCCTTTTCTTATAGTAATACTATTTAGAAGTACGTTCTAAATACTTTAGTTCTAAACCTACTATAAGAAAACTATATTACTAACTTAAGAGGTATATTATCTTCTTTTTTTATTTTAATAACTATATATTCTTATTCCTCTTAGAAGATATATTTAAAATACTTATATTGTTAATAGATTTTTAAAAGAAGTATTATTTCAAAAGAAATCAAGACTTATAATAATTTCTTAGTATTAAAGTTATTTAAACTTAAGTAGTATAATAAATATAGCTTTTATAAGTAGTATATATTGAGGATTCCGTTAAGTATTCTATAAAATATATATAGTATATTAAATAGTTTAAAATTCTTCTAAAAACTAAAAAGCTCTTATTATTATATGATTAACCTTTTTATATCGAAATTAAATACTACTAATAAGATATTAGTTTTATTAATTATACTACTATTATAATAAGACTAGATATTACTTATATAGTAAGCTAATTATTATATTTTAATTGTAATTCTTTAGATAATTACTATATAAAAGTTAAATAAATAATATAATATTTTAGCGAGATATAAAATCTCTTCTTTAAATTCAACTATAAAGCTAAAGATCAATTATTATATTTTAATTGTAATTCTTTAGATAATTACTATATAAAAGTTAAATAAATAATATAATATTTTAGCGAGATATAAAATCTCTTCTTTAAATTCAACTATAAAGCTAAAGATCTATTTAATAGCTTTATAGTTACTATAGATATTAGGTTTATAGATAATAGTAATGATTAAAAAAACTTTTAAATATATATAATGTATTTCTTTAGAGGCTTGATAGTATAGTAAGTTAATAAATAAGATATTGTTATTACTTTAATAACTAAAGTAGAGCTTTTAGTATTATCTTAAGCTATTTAAGAAGTTATTTTTACTAATTATATTATTATTACATTCTAAATAGACTTTAGAATAAAGATATTTAATAAAAGTAAAGTATATAAACTTTATATAGCTATTTAAAGCTAGAATAATAATTAGTAAGTAGTATATTTTATAATTATTAAACTAATATAATTATATATAAAGTTATAATATATAGATATCTGTAATTACTAGTTATAATAGGAAGCTTAGTAGGGGTATTTTAAGATTAAATATATATCTTTAGGAGACTTTATAATTAATAGCTTTATAAAACTTCTCTAGAGTTACTAGTTTAATATTTCTATCATTTAGATTAATATAATAGATTAGTTAAACTACTTAAAGTTATAATAAGAAGACGAATTTTAAGAGGTACTTCTAGTAGTTAAGAATCCTAATAAAGTCTTAGGGATATCAGAAGTACTTTATAGTTTACTAAGAAATATTTAAATAGCTTATAAATAGTGTTATTCTTCTTATTATAAAAGTAGAGGTTTAACAAGAATAATAAAGTAATACAGGGAGTTTTTTATAAGATATAAATAGAAAGTTTACTTAGTATTATTTAAAAAAAAACTCGTTTATAAGTAGAGCTCTTAAGGCTAGGGGGGTATATTAAGAATAACATACTTAAAGAGTAGGGTTTATACTAAATAAACCTTAAGTATTAATACTATCTCTATAGGTTTCGCTTTATTTAAACTAC
The DNA here is from genome assembly GCA_004366825.1 of Colletotrichum spinosum. Classification (NCBI taxonomy): domain Eukaryota; kingdom Fungi; phylum Ascomycota; class Sordariomycetes; order Glomerellales; family Glomerellaceae; genus Colletotrichum; species Colletotrichum spinosum. Next base: position 10,013 of record QAPG01000851.1, read on the forward strand.
TTAAAATAAACCCTCGCGCGGCACGCTTAGCTATATTTAGTTATATAGAATATATACTAGATTTTGCCTCCTAATTACGTATAACGAATAGCTACTATTCTAATATAGACATATATTAATACTAAGTATATTTTCTTCAATAGCCAGTCAATAGTATTTCTACTACTACTAAGTATTAGTATTCACTCCTCAGCTATTAGAATAAAATTGAGATAATAATTATAATTTATATAGAGAAATATAATCCTTATAATACCATACTACTACCTATAGAAGACTTACTATATAATAAGTAACAAGTTACTTTTCTTATTCTATAAACAATATATAAATACTTCTAAAACTAATTAGATCTCCTAGTTATATTTTTCTATACTTCTGTTTATTTATAAATAAAACCTAGTTTTTAATAAATATATTATACTTCTTGGTTATAGAATTTCTTCTAGAAATAACTTACCCAGCTAAACCTTTTCTTATTAATAATAAAACATAAGATACTATAACCCCTATAATGATAACTATGTAACTACTAAATATATACTTCTACCTTTATAGTATTTATTTCTTCTCATATAAAAACGTTATTGAATCTAATCACAATAACCTAGAAATAATAACTACTTAATCTTTTTATAAAAAACAGATTAATAATGAAATCTATTAATAAATCAAAGCATTACTAGTTAAATACTTAAAGAAACTTTAAGATCTTTTCTTTACTTATTTCTAAATATAGATACCCCTATATATATTATAGTTATATATTAATCAGTAAATATTCTAAAACTATCTAAACTAGAAAGACTAATAGTTTGTCTTGATAATCTCTAGTATACTATTATACTTTAAATAATCTATAGAGGAAGAGTTATATAACCTTTATACTAGTCTAGTCTCTAACCTATTAAGAGAGCTATTATTTCCCTTATTATTTAGTATTTAGAGCTACTTGATTATATTGAAAGTACATTTAGTAATCTGGATTTTAATATAGAAGTTAGGGAAGAGATTATAAACTTTTCACTAGGCTACTATGAAAGCCTATTAATTTAAAAAGCTTTTCTTAATAGTATAATTCTATATTTCTTATAAGTCTCGTTTTCTCTTAAAGACCTTAGTATTAATAATGCTTATATCCTTTACTTAAAATTCTATAAAGATAGTAATATTTAGGAAAACCTATATAGCTTATTTGTATTACTTTCTATTATTTTACCTTCTATACTATCGTACTCTTTGTTACGAAAAGTATTCAAAACTACTACTTAAATACTTAATTTATATTTCAAATAAATATCATATTAGGATAATTCTTATACTTAATAATTCTATTTCTCTATACATGATTACTGCTTTATAGAATACTTAAAGCTTTTATAATTAGTAAAATCTTTAATTTCATAGCAATCTATAGTTCTACTCTTTATACTTATAAGTAAATTCATACTATCAAGAATTCTTTATTATAAACCAAATAGTCGAGTTCTACACAAGCTAAGTATTAGGAGAAGAAGATTACTAGATATTGTGTTCTAGCTTTATTATTTTAGGTTAATATACTACTTAGAATAAACTTAGCATAATTAATTTCTATTACAATTTAAATATTATAATTGAAATACTTTTAAAACTAATTTTATAATAGGAATATATGTCTATATTATGAAAACGTCTTATTATTCTAGTTCCTAGATAGAAAAGAACATATTCTTGAGTTAGATAATTCAAAAACCTAATAATAATGCTTTACTATAATATAAGAACCTTATAGTAATTCATAAACCTAAGGAAACTATAAATACTTTTTAGTAATCTCAAAGATAACTAATTAGTAATAACTTTTAGGTTTCTTAGATTATATAAGAAACCCTCCCTAGTTAATATTATAAACCTAATATATTTAACTATTATAATCAAGAACTTATCTTTCTTAAAGTCTAGCTTTAGATTTATATTAATAAAGTAGCTAAATAAGTATTAGTTTTATTCTAATATATTAAGAGCTTCTATTTCTATTATCTTAATAGAAGTGATAAGAAGTTCTATATTATTCCTATATAAATAAAGTATATAAAGATTGCTTGATAAATATATACTTATTTTACTTTTTTACCCCCAGTGGTTCTTAAGTAAATAAAGTAAAAATATAGAGGTTTATTTTTTATAGAGTATTAGAAGTAGTTTAAGCTATATATATTATAGTGTTAGTTAGTCGGGAGGGTAACGCACGCCGTATGTAATCTTGCTATATAGGTGTTAACTAGTGTTCTAGTTATTTATTCTTATTCTTATTATATTATATAGCGTATAGTACTATATAAAACTCTAGATCTATAATGTAGTAATTACTTACTAATTACTATATATTTAGTTATAGCTAGTACTTAATACCTAATACTTATAACTAGTAAGGCGTAGAAGGTATACTACTATATATATAGTAATATATATAGTTACTATATAATTTATAGTATAGTATGACTAATATTAATAACTTTTTCTTTTTACTATTTACCTTAATACCTATCTATTTATATAAAAAATAGTACTTTTAGTAATCTTTACCTTTTTGTCTTAATAATATTTAAATACTTATTTATCTATTCTATTTGAATTATCTAACTTTTTATTTAAATAGTTATATAGTTTAAATTAATAAATTACTTAAGGATATAGTTTAATGTACTTTTTGTAAAGGTATTAGCGATATCATTATTCCTATTAATCTACTATACCTTATAGAACGTATAGTATTTATATAACTACTTTAATATTATAATATTAATTATAAAGTACTTTTCCTTAGTAGTACTAAGTTTTATAAAATACTTATAAAGTAAGTATAAGTTAATATATATAATAATTAGAATCTTAAGGAGTTTTTCATATTAGAAGATCTTCTTAAGTAATATAATAATAATATAAATAAGATTTATACTAACTACTATAGTATAAATCTTTAAAATAAGTATACTCCTAATTATTCTTTTATTCTTTATAAAAGAATAATATATATAATTACTATAAAAGTTAAATTAACTATTACTATTAGTAATCTCTTAACTTAAAATTATTATAAACTTTAATTAAAATAAAAGGTTAGTATTATTAATAAACAAACTATATACTAAATATATAGAAGTATATTTTAGAAAGATTAAATAGTAAGAAGTTAAAATTATAATTAAAGTATTTAATTTATTACTTAAAGTATTTATTAAGCATAATAGCGCTATTACCTAATAGTTATTACTCTTATACTATATACAAAAGGTTAAATAGTACTTCGGGTTAGTATAATGAAATAGAATATACCCCTTATATATATTATTTAATATATACCTTCTTCAGCGCTTTAGGTGTTATATATATATTAATAAAGATAAGCTTTTATTTTTAGTACTTTTAATATAAATAGAAGGTGTTACTATTAAGAGAAAAAATACTTCTATTAAATACTAGTAGTACTATTTTTAAGAGGACTGTTTTGGGCTTTATTTTTAATAAGGCTTTTTAAAAGTCTTTATCTTTATAGTATAAGAAGGTAATATCTAAAAGACTAAAAGTATTATTAGTTTATATATTTATAAAGCTAAATATATTATTTTTAAAATATAAGATAAAGAAGTATAAATTATATATTAATATTTCTATTTATAACTACTCCTTATAGTATTTAGAATAAGTTACCTACTAATAGGTACTAGCTTTAGTGAAGCTATATAGTAATTTAATAATAATTATAATAAAACTTAGAAAGTATTACTTCTTAAAGTATAAAAGTAGTTTA
>QAPG01000852.1:0-13770 GCA_004366825.1 Colletotrichum spinosum
TATATATATATATATATAAATACTTTTGATATAATTAGATCGTTCTTAAAACCTCTATATTCATATTAATATAATACTCCAAAGTATTTAGTAATGAGTATTATAAGAATATATTAATCTTAAGATATCATCTAATTAATATTTAATTCTTGATAATATTAACTTTATATATTAACTTATAAGTTAGTTAGATAATATCCTTTTGGATATCTATAAGTTACTTATTAATTTTAATATTTGGAATAGTTTTATCAAAGTTAATCCCAATAAGATAATAGTTTTAACTATAATAATTATGATTAGATATTTCTATCCTTATTCTATAGTATTCTCTCTATAAATAACTATATGGATTTTAAGGTACTTTTAAATCTTTCAAAAAAGATATCGAAAGGTAATAGATTATAAAGTATTTAGCCTTCAACATTCTATTCTATTCTATCTTTAAGAAATTTATAAAAGTCTTTAACTTTATACTCCTAATAGTTACCTTTAGTTATATATTGTAAGCTTTAGTTTAAATAAAGCTCTTCTTGATCATTATTATAAGACATTTAAGTATTATAGAATTAAATATTAGAACTAAGAGTATAGGTATATATAGTAATAGGTAATTCTATTATTATTTCAACTAGTTATAAGTTCGTATCAATATAAATACAATTATCAGGTAAATTGTATGGTTAATTATATATGTAGAGTGAAGAGTTTAAACGTTATTCTAAGCATAGAGCAAAAGTGATTAAATAAGTAGAAAGGAAATATAAGATAATAAAAGATAATAATAGATACTAATATCCTAGAGCTCCTGATAGGAGCTCTAATAGACTAATAAGAGACTGACCTATTTAAAGATAAAAACTAATCTTTATAAAAAGTACTTGTAAATTCTATTAAATTTATAGAGTATCCTTATAAGTAATATAAGAATTCTATATAAAGAGGAAATTATTTCTTGATAGTATCCTTTTTTCTGATAATATTTCTATCGGGTTAAATATAATACTAAGGTAGCTAAAGCTATAGTAGTAGGTAGCTAAGTAGTCAACTTACTTATTTAAATTGATAAGGATTATTATATAGATTTATCTTTATAGTATATAGTATATATATGTATATATATATATATATTTATTATAAACTAGATATAAATATTATAAATAGAAGTAACTAACTTTATACTATTTATAAAATCAATTAGTAATAACATTTACTAATTATAAACTAATACTAATTAATAGTATTGTCCTACCATTTAATTGTGGAATAATAAGGAATAATCCAAAACAAAAAGATTATAATACTTCTCAAGAGAATCTCTGGATATCTATATATAGAAAATAGATAACATAAAGTTATTATAATTATATATTATTTTTTAGGTTTTGTTTCTATATTTATCTTATTTAACAAAACTTATAATTCAATCTTTTAAGTATTCAGAATGCTTAAAGGTTAGGTAGAATAATAGAAAGATCTTTTAGTATATAAGATTTAATGGGATATTAAAAAAGCCATATTGATATTCAATAGAGAAATTAGTTATTCAATATGAATAATAGAATAAAGGATTAATTTAAGACTATTTCCTTTATATTAAAGTGTTAGTTAGAATAAGTAAGTATATTAGAACAAAAGTGATTATTTAAAGAATAGAAATATAAGAGATTATAGGATTATTATCTGAATTCTAAATACAATTAGTTTTAATGGTAGTTATGCTATATAATAGATTTTTAAATATCTAAAATAACCAGAGATTATTATATAAAGTCAAAGCGGTTCAATCTAAATAGGATTTGTTTTAATAAATACTAACGTATACTTTAAACTCTTATTAAAATTTACAATCTTATGATAGATAGACCTTTACCTATAGATATTAAGTATATTTACTTAGGGAATACTATAAACAGAATGTTATAAAAGAATATGTAAAGTTAAACTAAAGAGATAAATTGAATATTCAATAAGTTTTATTTTTAATACTTACAATTTCTATAAGACTTAGATTTCTATTTCGTAAAGAATTATTATTATTTAAAATATTAAATTCAAAAAAATAAGATTTTATTTCAAGTAAAGTCTATATAAAGTATTTATAAAAGTCTTTGGCTTTATATAGAGAATATTTAGCTTCTAGCTAAGACTTATACCCCAACCTACTTTATTACAATAGCTACAGCTATAGTTACTTTAGGGGTTTAAATATCTCACAATACGGTTATACTAATAGTATATAATACGACATATTTAACTTTAAGTTATACTTTTCCTACTATTAGCTAATAATAGCCTCTATAATAAATTTCAATACATATACATTTTTAAATACTTAATAGGATACTTCTTAAATATATTTAAAGTATTTAGGATTATCTTTAGATATCTTACTCTTAAGCGTTAGATTTTTCTTTATTATTTTAGTTTTATTCTTTAGCTCTACTAATAGCTTTATCTTCTAATAATATAATAAAGCTAAGTATGACTATAGCTACTTGAAAGAAACTAAAGAGGGTAAAAAAGTTGCCTTTATATAAAACTAGTCTTTTCAGATCTTTATAAACATAGTTGTAGTTTTTATAGTTATTAATAACTTTTATAAAGCTTAATATTTATATTGAAGTCATAAGAGTTAAATATATAGTAGTAAATAGTAGCTAGAGGCAATCTATTTTTGTTATTACTATTATTATTATTATTAGTATTATTATAGGTAAGGATGCTATTATAAATAGCTATTAACTTATACTTCAAAAGATACTTAGTTAGTCTATAGCAGTCTGTTGCTCTCTTTTATAGCTATAGCTAGTATTATTAAAAGTATGCTAGTAGTATTTGAGTATGAGTTAATATTGTGAGTATTATTATAGTAGGTTTAATACTTCGAAGGTACTAATAGTATATCAAGCTATAATTCTCTATATAGACTATTATAAAGCTTATACCGACTTCTAAATTAGAACTAGGTCTGAATTAGTAGTTATACTATTAGGTTTCTTTAACTATATTTACTTATAGAGATATATATAGGCTATAGTATATAACTATGTATTTTCCTACTATAGAGATTCTTTATTAGGCGTTATATAAGGCTACCTATTAAGTGGTGGGGCTGAATATATAAAACTCTATAAAGTATTTATAAAAGAACTTATAAAATTATTAGTTAATTTAATTATTAAAAAAGAAAAAGATTTCAAGTTGAACTATTTAGAGAATTTAAAATAATAAGAATATTGAATAGAAGGATTTGTTTTGCTAGTTAGCTTATTAATATTAAAGGTAGTTTAAGATATTAAATTGAATTGAGAATTAGTTTCAAAGACTCATAAGAAGGGTCTAATTATATCTAAATTAATATTTAAGTTATTAGGGTTAATTTAAACTTCTCATTAGTTTTAATTAGAAGCAATAGTTTTAAATAATAAGTATATTAATAATAAGATAATTAAATAGTATATTTAAAGTTAGAAATCTAATTGATTGAAACAGGATATTGATTTTAAATAGAAATAGATAAAAAATACTTTGAAGCTTCTGTTTAACGAACTTCAAGAAAGCTTAAGTATAGTCTGAGATTTTGATGAATTAAAATAAAGGTTTTAACTATTAAGGAATTAGATTAATTAGATAAAAGTAGATAAGAATAGTAATTGTTATTACATATTAATATTTGAAATTATATAATACTTTTAGAAGAATATAATAATAGTACTTAATATTTTATAAAGTATAAATAAGATAGTCTTATCAACATCTATTTATCCAATTAGTCGTAAAGGTTTAATAACAATAGTTTTAATTTTTTAATAGTATGTTTTATTATTTAAATAATGATATTAAAAAAAGATCTGTTTATTGAGATCTAAGGAAATAGTGATTAACTAATTATATTACTAATATCTTAGAGAAATGTTACTAATTCATTAGAAGTATTATAATAGTTATTTGTTAAAAGAGTAAGGATTAAGATTATAAAGTTAAAAGAGAAAGATATCCAGTGAGGAATAGAACATTAGAGTATTGAGACTAAGCTTTCTTTTTAGATAGGTTTTTATTTATAAGATAAATATAAAATAGTATTTAGAATAATAGAGATACAGATTTATAGATATAGAAATATAGATTTATTCTATGTATTATAGATTATATATAGAGTAGTATTAGCCCCTTAAGTCTTTTTAAATACTTTTAATTATTACAATTTAATTTAATCTTAATATTATATAATTCAATATTATTAATACGTTTTTAAATATTATAAGCAATCTTAATAGATTTCTAATAATAGATAAATTATTAGATAGATTTAAGATTATAGGAAAATATTTAGAGTCTAAATAGGATTTCTATGAACTTTGAAATATACTTGTCTCTTAATATAAGGTCTTTTACATTATACTGAAATTATTAAATATCTTATCATATCTTGAAGAATTCTATCTTTTTATAAATAAGGATTTAAGTATTTATACTTTACTCTATATAAATAACATCTTTTCACATATTACAAAGTAGTTGAAAAGATATTCTTAGGACTATTATAAATATAAAATATATTTATAAACTTAAAGAATAAGTTATTATAAAATGTTTCTTCAAGCTTTAGATAGTAAGGAATTAAAAGTATTAGAAGGTTTATTTAATTTATAATATATATGTTATTAAGCTTACTTAATACCTTTATTCTAAATATGAATTAACCTCCATAATATTCTATTTAAGAGTATTTATTATTTTAAATAGTAGTTGAGTTATACTTTGAGAGATTTATATAAATTAAACAAATGTAAGTTTGGTTTTTCACCTACTAATTATAATATGATTGGATATGTTATTTATTTACTTTCTATTTCTGAGATATTCTATAGATTTGTTTTGAATATATTAAAATATGAAAGGTTATATAAGTATATATTTCTATGAGATGAGGTTTTTAATATTATAATTGAAAGACTTGAAGAGTATTAATAGAATATTTAAATTATTTCCAATTCCTAAAGATACTTCTTTTTTAAATTGTAAAGATATTTAAAGATGACATTGTAATTATATTATTGTTTTATTTCAAAGATCCATTTAATAGAAAGTTATTAAATAAGGTATTATTACAATATTAATAATAGAAAGGGAACTTCTGAACTTGAAATAAATTTTAAAAGAGGTTATAATATTAAAGAAGTTATTTTGAAATATTTAGTCTGATTTAAGGATATCTAGAACGTCTATTGTGATAACTATCAAATTATTAAATTAATGGTTTTAAATAGTAAGTCTTTATTTATCAAACTCTGATATACATAGATATTGGACAAATATAATTATATTAAGAATCTTTAAAAAAGAGTTTCAAAGTTATTCACATACTTATATATTTGATATGAAGAGATAGATTAACAAAACATCTAATTTAAGTGAAATCTAAATAGTTTAGAATATCCTTTAATTTAATAACGTTTCGAGTAATGTTTGTAAGGCTGATTAAAAAGGATACATAGGGTTTGTGAAGTTATATTTAATTATTTAAATAATATACATAAATAATTTAAATTGCTAAAGTTTAACTTTTTAATAAGATATTCTCATACTATTTATATAGACAGTTAGGAAATAATAGAATTCTTTAAATCATCTATAGAAAATAAAACTCTTTAATTCAATTTATGTTCCATTTCAATTAAACTTCTTTAAATTTAGTATTCTAAGTAAAAAGATAAAGAGTAGTAATTAGTATATAAAGGTTAATCTGAAGGAGAAGAGAGATCTAATTATACTTTCTGAAAAAGAAAGTTAAAATTAATATCTATTTGAAAGATAGAACGAAATTACTAAAGTTAGTTGTTAGATTATTGAAACTAGTTATCAAAATACTAAAGTTGAAATTCTGGCTTTTAAATTCCTTAATAATTACTTAAAGTTTAGGGTTTCAACTTTAGAACTTTTCAATAATTACTTAAAATATAGAGTTTTAATTAATAAGAGATCTAGTTAGAATTACTAAAGGTTTAGAAATATAACTAATAGTAGAAAGTTGAATGAATAGTAATATTGAAAATAGTTAAGTAATAGTAAGTTATATAATAATAAGAGTCTTGATAATAGAGTTAGAAATACTTCTAGCTTCAAGGAAAGTTGATTGAAGTTCTTTTTACTATTTAAGTTATAACATGATTTGGATGAATCTTTTTTATATTCCTAACTTTCTTATTTGTTTATCAAAGAATGCTAGTTTTAAAATTAAGAGAATTGACCTGAGATTTGTTTGATTACTATTTGAGATTTGAATAGTTTTAAACTACTTCTTAAATAATTCAAAAGTTTTGTTTATAATTAGAATATAAAACCTTTTCTTAATTAGTCTTATATTAATAATATTAATTAGAAGGTAAATGTCTACCTCTAATCTTAATAGTATAGAAATAAGCCTTTTAAGAGAGTATAAAACCTAAATGGTAAATAGTATAAATAATAATTTGAATAGGTTGAATATTCTTAATTATTTTAGTTTTAAGGAGATTGGTTTTATATGCGTTTGTAGTTTTATTTAAGCTTTTGTTTAGAAGGAGTAGATTCTATTAAAATATGTTTAGAGATAGTAGATGTCTCATTTAATTTAACTAATTATTATTTATTATTCTTAAGTGAATACTTAAAGTTATTTATCTTAGAAGAATTCTTTTAATTCCCTAGTTAAATGGACCTTTCTATAATCTAAATATAATCTTCATACACTTCTTAAGATACTTAATAGATTTATTGATATTTTCGTCTTTACGTTCAACTTTTCAATAATAAGTTCAACTTCTTTTTATTCTTCTTTAATTAAAGGATTACTAATTAGATTATATTCTTTCTTTTCACCTAGAAATAAAAGAGTAGAAACCTTTCTAAAATAATTATAGAAATATTTAGACTAGATAGAAATAGTCAAACTCTTTGTTATAGTAGTTAATTCCTTTATAATAATAATTCTAGTATTATGGATTCTACATATTCTGGAGATTTTGAATAATAGTAAAAGTAATAGGTATCTCAGTAATTCAGGAGGTTTAGTAAAATATGAGTATATAAACATTTAGATTGAGTTATTTTAAATTTATATCATTATTTTAATATTCTATCTTTTTTAATTAGATGAGTATATATAGTATTAATAACTCAGCTTTGAAGTTAAGAAATTAAATAATTTGATTACTTTTACTCTATATTTAGAATAGTATCTAAGCTTTTTATTCTATATATAGATTTAACTATAAACTTTACCTAATAATAATATTTATACTAATACTAACTTATAACTAGTTAAAATAGTAATGAAATTACTTATTATTACAGATAATTATACCCCTAGTTCTAATATTTAACTTTATAGTAGTAGAAGACTTCATAGTAATAAATAGAGAGAACTTTACTAAGACTAAGGCTTGATATATATAAAACTAAAAGTTACTATTGAAATTATGCGGGTGAGAACTTTTTTAAACCTCTTGAAGATAGAATAAAAGAGAGTGCTTAAAAGAGCTAGGCGTTCTGTAATCTATTCCTCTTCTATATCCTTAGAAATGAAATATTTATATATAAGATTATTAAGGTTAACAGGAATATTAATATTGAGAAGTACAAGAGAGAAGTAAATATTATTAATTGATTTATATTATATATAATATAAAAGAATATATCAGAAACAATAAGTTTCTGAAAAAGAATAAGAAAAGATATTTTACATATTAGAAGTATTATTAATAGCTCAATAAGAATGGAAAATACTAATTATAATATTAATCCGTATTTTCCAAATACTTCTCAAGTTACAATTGAAGAGTATCACTTTAAGTTTAAAAATAATAAAGATAAAAACTAATATAGAATTATTTAATAATGTATTAAAATTAAGATAGATTAAGAGGTTGATAGTAATATTGAATGAATTGTTATTAACTATTTTAGTTTGAATAGGTTTAAGTTATAGTAGAAAGATTAGTGATAATTAAAAAATATAATTTGTATTAGAAATCAATATTTACAATCTACCCTATTAACCTATATTGTTAATAAGTATGAAGAGGTAAGTATTAAAAATATTAGTATATAGGAAAAGAAAACAAAACTAGGAAGTAAAAAAGAATAAATGAATTATTTATAGTATCTAAACATTAAATAAATAGTAATCTTAGAAGGAGCTAATTAATTATTTTTATTAAAGATAAGATAAGAGATAGTTGAATGTATAATAGATTATAATAGATTTACTATAATAAATTATCTCTTTTATTTAAGTATTATAAGATTTATTTGGAGAGATTATGTTTATTGTTTATTTATTATAATAATATATTCATTGATTAAGGTTTGATATATAAATATTTAACACGTATATTTAGAGTAATAATATTTCCGAAAGGATTCTGAAGTTATGTATATATTTATAGATTCAATACTAATAGATAGACTTATGAAAGGTTTAGCTTAAGTAAATCTTAAATATTTTAGAGTATTTCTTAACTTACTAGGTTTATAAGAAATATTGTTAGGATTAGTTAAAATAGATAAATAGTCTTTTTAAAACTCTTCCTAACTATTCAAATGATTTATATAAGTAATCTAGATTCCTCAAGTCTAATTATTTAATAACATATTTTAGTAGTATTTATATAGGAAGTAAGAAATAGTAAAACTCCTTAAATCGTTTAACAGAAATAAAGATCTCTAATTCATTTTATATTTAACTTAAAAGAAACTACTAAAGTTAAAAGCTTTAAATAAATAGATAGAAGGTAGTAATTATTATATCGAAAGTAACCTAGAGAAATATAGAAAATTAATTATATCTTCTAGAAATAAGTGCTAATATTAAGATACATTTTACAAATAGAAGGAAACTACTAAATCTAATTATAAGAATATCAAAGTTGAGGTTTTCGTTTCTAAATCTCCTAGTAACTATTTGAAGTATAGAGTTTTAACTAATAGGGAACTAAGTTGGAATTACTAAGAATTCAAAAATATAATTAATAGTAGATAGTTAGACATATAGTATTATTTATAATATTTCATTAATATTCAGGTATATAGTAATTAGAGTTAGGGTAGTAGTGTTAGAAATGTTTCTATGTTTAAGGAAAGCTGATTCAAATTGCTTTTATTGTTGAGATTATAATTCAAGATTATAATTCAAGTTAAATCAACTCTTTTATATTACTAAATGTCTTATTTCTTAATTGAAAGAAATGAAATTTAGAACTAAAAGTGAGGCTAAATTATTTATCTTGTTAGTATTTAAAGTCTAGATAGTTTCAAAATGCTTCTTAAATACTTTATAGGTTTTATTAGAAACTAGAATATATACTTTTCTTTGTTTAGTTCAATATTAGTAATATTACTTAAAAGTTGGATTCTTACTTTTAATTTTAATAGTATAGAAATAATGTTTATAAAGAATTATAAAGTTTAGATAGTAAATAGTATCAGAAACAACTTAAATAAACTATATATTACTAATCATCTTTATATAGAAGAATCAAGGTTTATGCTTTTCTTCAGGTTTATTTAAATCACTTTTCTTAAAGGACTAGATCTTACTAGAGTACTTTTAGAGCTAGTAGATTTCTTATTTAACTTAACTAATAAATATTAAGTATTCTCAAGGTAGTATTTAAGATGATTTATCGAAGAAGAAGCTTCTTAATATCTAATCTCAATAGATTTCTTGAAAGCTCTAGATATAATCTTAATATATTCTTTAAGATATTCCATAGGTTAATTACTATTATTCGTTTCATTTTCCTTATTATTAATAATGAGTTTAAACCTTTGCTGCTTGTTATTAACTAAAGGATTACCAATAAGGTTATTTCTTTGTCTTTAGAAAGAAGTAAAAAAGTAGAGATTCTTCTAAAGTTACTATGAAGATATTTAATTTTAACAGAAATAGTTAATTTCTTTATAATAATAGCTAATTCCTCTGTAATAGTAACTTTAATACTATTTATTTCAAATATCTGAGAAACTTGGGTAAAAATAGAATTGATAGATACTCTTATAAATTAGGGGATTTAGTAAAAAAGAATTAAAACTGGGGTTAGTTTATTCTAACTTTATACTATCATTCAGCAACAAAATTAACATTTGATGAATGAGTATTTATAGTAGTAGTAATCTAGTTTCAAACCTTAGAAATTAAATAATTATAAATAAGATAAGTAAAATTATGTAATAGACCTGGGTAGCTATAGGGCTACTAGGCTGTATATATATTTATATAGCTACTAGTTATATAGAGGGGTTTAGCTTTCTATAGCTATATACTGAACTATCGTATAACTAGCTAGTTATAATAGCACTTCAAGCTAGGTTTTTCCTTCGATTTACCCCCTTATTAGTATTGCTATATAGCTATACCTACAGCTTCTTTTTTAGGGTTTCTTTTAGTTTTAGTTACATTTATTTATCCTCTTTCAATAGAACCCTAATATAGGATTTATGCCTATTTCTTCTTTTTTGAAAACTGAAATAGGTGAATATTTCTATACTATTCAAATAGATCTACTACTAGGCCTATAGATTAACCTATTCGCAGATTAACACTATTAACTGAGATTAGATACAACTATTTATTCAATAGCTATAGATACTTTAGCTATAGATATTATAACTATAAAGGCTATAGCTATATAAGCTATAGCTATAGCTATATATATAGTAGAAGCGTTAAAGATCAATAAAAGCGATAATAAGAGGGCTAGCTATGTATATTATAGCTATATATATTATAGCTATGTATACTATAGATCTTATAAATCCCTCAAAAAGCCCTAGAAATCACTCAAACGATAGCTATAGCTATTTCAATCGATTTACATACCTATAACAACATATATAACCCTATATATACTATAGTAGTATATGCTACAGCTATATATACTATAGCTATATATACTATAGCTATAGATACTACAGCTATATAAGCTATAGCTATATTATATCTATATATATATTACTCTAAAGCCTTCGAGGCTTTACGAAAAAGAAGCAAACTCTACTAGATATAATTCTATAGTTATAATATTATTTCTATCTTTTTATAAATAATACTATACTAAAATTACCTAGATTCTACAAATCAACTATTTTAAGAAAATAAGCTAAAAAAAGGCCTAATAATTCTAAAGAAAGTTAGATAAAAAACTTCTATTTAAAAGAAATTATTTTCAAAGTAAAACTTATAAGAACTAATTCTAATTATCAAGCTTTAGGTTTTATAATAAAAAACTAATTTAGAGAAGTTATCAAGTTTTATTCTTTATAAATAGAAAACTTCTTACTATAGAAAATATAATAATTATACTTCTATTATAAACTAAGAAGTATATATAACTATTGAAATAGTTTACTAATATAACTATTTATATAAAATAACTTAGAAGTTATATATATAGCTATACGTAGAAATATAATTCGAATCCTATTTTCTAACTTTTACTTTTTATTCTATAAGTATCAGTTGCGCTATACTATAAGATATATAGTAACTATACGTATTACTATATATATAGTAGCATACTCTCTATACCTTACTAGTAATAAATACTAAGTATTTAGCGCTAGCTATAGCTAAACGCGTAGTAATTAGTAAGTAGTTACTATACTATAGATCTAAAGCCTTATATAGTACTATATATTATATAATATAATAATAATAATAAATAACTAGAATACTAGTTTATACCTATATAGTAAGATTATATATAGTATATATTACCTTCCGGATTAATTAATACTAATTAGTAGTTAACTTATCTATTACTACTATACTATAGATTAGTAAGGCTAATTATAATAGAAGAAGTAATTATAAAAAACTATACCTAAAATTTATATAAAATAAAAAGTCATAAGACTAGCTACTTAGATACTTTAAACTCTTTCTACTCTAATATTCTAATTAGAATATTCTAAAACATATACTAATACTTTAGAAGATTTTTATAAGACTTAAATTAAAATATTATATTAAAAACCTAAACTCTAATTAAACTAAAACATACTCCCTATAGTATTTTTTGAAAAATTTTCTAAATTTATATTTTTAATTATTACTTATTAGAATATATTTAGTAAATATAATAAACCTTATTGAGCCTTACTAGATTTTTTAATATAAGAAATTTATAGTATCTCTAGCCTCAACTTCTTAAGGCTTATATAGTTTTATAAAACCTACTTTTACCCCTTTTTATAGAGATAAATAAATCTAAAAATCCCCTTATACTATTTTAATTTTAATTATAATATTTAAATTACTAGTCCTTAGGGAAGTACCTACTCTAAGCATTTGTTTAATAATTATAATTATACTAAGTAGTATCTTTATACTTATAAAATTCTACTAATATTTAAATCCTATATTCTTTAGATAGATCTAGAATATTAATTATAAGAGTTTTACTAATAAGGATATTCTAACTATTTTAATATATTTACTATATTAATTCGCATTTTATAACTACTTAAAGATATATAGTTATAAACTCTTCTAGATATTTAAAAATAATTTTAAAAACTAGTTTATTATAACTTAGTAACTTATAAATACTTAAGTTACCTATTAAATTTAAAACTACTTTCTCTCTTATAATATTAAAATTAATATAAATAATAAAAGGATTTTTATTATTTTATATTAAGTTACTTAATAAGATCTATTTAACTTTTAAATACTTAAAGAGATTACTAAAACTAGTAAATACTATACTATTTTTAAAGTAAATATTAAAAAGTTCCCTAAGTAACTTAAAAACCTTATAGAAGATAATTAGGAAGTTATACTATTTATCTATAAAGCTAAACCTAAGGCTTAAAGGATTAAATCTATTTTAGCTTTCCTATAAATAGTAGAAGAGGGATAGTAGTAGTATAACTAGTTAGCTTATATATCCTTAATACTACTATTATACCCCTAATTTTCCTTATTAGCCTTATTAATATATAGTTCTTCTAATATAAAACTTCTTTATATATAAGAAGTAAACTATAAGTATAACAACCTATAGCTCTTAAGATAAATATAAAACTTCTTTATATATAAGAAGTAAACTATAAGTATAACAACCTATAGCTCTTAAGATAATTTAAATACTTCTTATATATTCTTTCTATTATTCTTTTTAATAATATTTTAACTAAATATATTATAAATTTTATAAAGCTTTATAATAAGATAATAAAGTATAGTAGAAGTTTATATAATATTTTTAAGATAAAAATCTATATATTTGATAATTATTATTTTAAACTTAGTATCCTATACTATATATAAGTAGGTATCTTCTTAATTATATTTAAAAATGAGGTATTTAAATACTATTTTAAATATTTTAGTCATTCTAATTTTAACTTATAATTCAAATAGATAATTTGATATATTAAAGATTATTTTAAAAATAATAAATATCAATAGCTATATTTTTCTAATTAGTAAAATACTATTTTTCGAAATATTATAACTAAGAATTTAAATAAGAATAAAAAAGAAGTTCTTAAAGTTTTTATAGTAAAACTTACTTATATTTAGAAAGTTTTCTTCCTAAACTTCTATATAGATATAGTACTCTACTTCTAACTTATAAATATATATTATAGTATATTTAAATATTAATTAGCTTTTTTTAATCTTATTATAATATCTTAAAACTTCTATAATTAATTATAATTAGTAGTAAGTAATATTATATTAATTTAAATAATATAATACGTCTAAGATAATAGGGA
>QAPG01000853.1:0-13737 GCA_004366825.1 Colletotrichum spinosum
ATAAATAGAATAATAATAAATAACTGGAATACTAGTTTATATCTATATAGTAAGAATATATATAGTATATATTACCCTCTAGATTAACTAATATTAATTAATAATTAACTTATCTATTACTACTATACTATAGATCAATAAGACTTAGTATAATAGAACAAATAACTATAAAACACTATACTTAAGGTTTATATAAAATAAAAGATTATAAGATTAACTATTTAGATACTTTAGATTCTTTCTATCTTAATATTCTAACTAGAATATTTTAAAAACTATATTAATATTTTAGAAGACTTTTATAAGATTTAAGTTAAAATATTATATTAAAAGCTTAAACTTAAGTTAAATTAAAGTATATTTCTTATGGTATTTTTAAAGAGCTTTATAAAGTTATATTTTTAATTATTACTTACTAGAATATATTTAGTAAATATAATAAATCTTATTAAGTTTTATTAGACCTATTAATACTAGAGATCTCTAATATTTCTATTTTCAACTTCTTGAGACCTATATAGCTTCTTGAAACCTATTTTTCTTTTTATAAGGATAAATAAATCTAATACTCTCCTTATAATATTCCAACTTCTATAATAATATCTAAATTACTAGTTTTTAAAAAAATACCTACTTTAAGTATTCTTTTAATAATTATAGTTATATTAAATAGTATCCCTATATTTATGAAGCTCTGTTAATAATTAGATCCTATACTATTTAGATAGATTTAAAATATTAACTATAATAGTCTTACTAATAAGAATATTCTAACTATTTTGATATATATAATATATCAAATCGCACTCTATAACTACTTAAACCTATATAACTATAAGTTTCTTTAGATATTTAAAGATAATTTTAAAGATTAGCTTATTATAACTTAGTAACTTATAAATATTTAAGTTACTTATTAAGCTTAAAACTACTTCTTTTCTTATAATATTAAAATTAATATAAATAGGGAAAGGATTTTTAGTATTTTATATTAGATTGCTTAATAAGACCTATTTATCCTTTAGATATTTAAAGAGATTACTAAGGCTAGTAAATATTATACTACTTTTAGAATAAATATTAAAAAGTTTTCTAAATAGCTTGAAAACCTAATAGAAAATAATTAAAAGATATTAATACCTATCTATAAGATAAAACTTAAAACTTGAAAAATTGAATTTACTTTAGTTATCCTATAAGTAGTAGAAGAGGGATAATAGTAGTATAACTAATCAGCTTATATATCCCTAATACTAATATTATATTTCTAATTCTTCTTATTAGTCTTATTAATATATAGCCTTTTTAGTATAAAGCTTCCCTATATATAAGAAGTAAACTATAAGTATAATAACTTATAGTTTTTAAAATAATTTAAATACTCTTTATATATTCTTTCTACTACTCTTTTTAATAATATTTTAATTAAATATATTATAAGCTTTATAAACTTTTATAATGAGATAATAAAATATAATAGAAACTTATATAATATGTTTAAAATAAATATCTATATATTTTATAATTATTACCTTAAGATTAATATCTTATATTATATATAAATAGATATCTTTTTAATTATACTTAGAAATTAGATATTTAAGTACTATTTTGAACATTTTAGTAATTTTAATTTTAACTTATAGTTTAAATAGATAACCTGTTATATTTATGATTTATTTTTTATATAAAGAGAAGTTTTATACTAAAAAGATTTTATACTAATAAAACTAATAAGAAGAATTAGAAATATAATATTAATACTAAAAATATATAAGCTGACTAATTATATTATTATTATTCTTCTTCTACTATTTATAAGAGAACTAAAATAGATTTAATCTTTTAAACCTTAGGTTTAACTTTATAAATAGATAGTATTATCTCCTAATTATCTTCTATAAAATCTTTAAACTACTTAGGGAACTTTTTAATATTTACCTAAAAAGAAGTATAATATTTACTAGCTTTAGTAATTTCTTTAAGTATCTAAAAGGGAAATAAGTCCTATTAAGTAATCTAATATAAAATACTAAACATCCTTTCCCTATTTATATTACTCTTAATACTATAAAAGAAAAAGTAGTTTTAAATATAGTAAGTAACTTAAGTATCTATAATTTACTATATCGAAATAAGTTAATCTTTAAAGTTATCTTTAAATAACTAAAAAAGCTTATAGCTATATAATTTCAAGTAGTTATAGAATATAATTTTATATATTAAATAGGTTGAAATAGTAAGAATATCTTTATTTATAACATTCTTATAATTAATACTTTAGATCTATCTAAATAGTATTAAATCTAAATATTAATAAAACTTTATAAGTATAGGAATACTACTTAGTATAACTATAATTATTAGAAATATATTTAGAATAAGTACTTCCCTAAGAGTTAGTACTTTAAATATTATAATAAAAATTAGGTTATTATAAGGGGATTATTAGATTTACTTATCCCTATTAAAAAAAAGGTAAAAAATAAATTTTATAAAGCTATATAAGTCTTAAGAAGTTAAAACTAGTAATACTATAAATCTCTAATATTAAAAAGTCTAATAAGGTTTAATAAAGTTTATTATATTTACTAAATACGTTCTAATAAGTAATAATTTAAAGTATAAATTTAGAAAATTCTTTAAAAATATTATAAGGAGTATATTTTAGTTCGGTTTTTATAAAAGCTCTTAATATAATATTTCTATTTAAATCTTATAAAAGCTTTCTAAAGTATTAGTATACTCTTTAGAATATCCTAGCTGGAATACTAAAATGGGGAAAATCTAAAGTATCTAAATAATTAGTTTTATAATCTTTCGCTTTATATAAACCTAAGGTATAGTTTTTATAATTACTTCTTTTTTATAATATACCTTACTAATCTATAGTATAGTAATAATAAATAGGTTAACTACTAATTAGTATTAGTTAAATCTAAAAAGTAATATATACTATATATAATTTAACTATATAAGTACAAACTAGTATTCTAATTATTTAATATTATTATTATTATATTATATAGTATGTAGTATTATGTAAAGTTCTAGATCTATAGTATAGTAATTACTTACTAATCGCTACGTATTTAGCTATAGCTAGCGCTAGGTACTTAGTACTGATTATTAGTAGGGCGTAAAAGGTATACTACTATATATATAGTAACGTATACGGTTACTATATACCTTATAGTATAGCGTAACCAACAGGAATAAAAAGGCTTCAAGGCAGAATTTATTATATATAATAAGGGGGAGAAAGTCTAGTAGGGATTATATGTAGCCTAATAAGGCATATGCGCCGCATGAAGCTATATTTATTAGATTGAGAGGGATCTTATTATACCGGAGGGATCCTAAGACATTCCACGGGAAATCCCAGGGATTTCCTAGAGAAATACTATTCTAAAATTTTCTACGAAAAAGCTACGAAATCCTAAAGATAGAAATATTATAGCTTAAATCCGAATAGTAAATATAAAGTATAAAGCTATAAGAGTATATAGTATTAATATCAAAGTTATATTACATAACTTTATAAAGAAGGGGCTCATCTTTTATATTTCATATTAAATAAATTATATTTAGTATTAAATAGATTATATTTAGTATTAAATAGATTATATTTATTATATTAAGATTTACTTTATATATCCAGTTCTTATTTCTAGTTTCTATTGTATAAAATAAAAACTAATTATTTAAAGTATTTATAATAATTTACTTCATGAATATTATAATAAATTATCTATAAAATACTTGTAAAATATTAACTGATTATTATAATAATATTTTTAAAAGACTCTAATCTAATTAATAGATATTTAAATATTAATAATAATAATAAGTTTATAATAGATAAGCTAATGAAGAAGCTCTCAAGATTTGAAATAATTATCAAATTATATAGAAAAAATATTGCCTTATATAAATAGTAGTAAATTAAGTCTATTAAGATAATATATAAAACTAAAGTTTTATTAGACTTATAAAGTATTATACTACTAATACTTTAGTAAAGAATAGCTTTATTAACAGAAAGTACTTTAAATTTATAATTAATTATAGTATTCTTATATTATTAATTTAGTTAGATATTATAATAAGAGAAGACTTGGCATCTACTAAGTAGGAGATGAGGAATTCAAAAGTTGAAGAAGCCTTAAAAATAATTTAAAAGCTTTTAATAAAAAGTATTGAAAAATTACTAGTTCCAAGGCAATTTAAATCTAAACTTTATAATTAATATAGATTATTTATAAATTTAAGATTTCTATTCGTCTAATAAGAAGTCAAATTAGTAAAATAGATAGTTTATATATTGGCAACTAATTGAAAAATAATGTTTTAATTATATTAATTGTATTGATTACTCATTATTAGTTTACAACTAGTAAGTATTATAATCTATCGATTGTGTAAATAGTATATAAGTAGTTATCTCGATTCGTAATATGTATATTTAGAGTATATATATATATATATATACTATAGGGATAAATCTATATAATAATCACTCTATTCTTATTAGTCTAAGTAAGTAAGTCGACTGCACAGTCACCTACTACTACGGCTTTAGCTACCTAAGTGCCATATTTAATCTGACACTATTAATTATATAAAAGGCTATATTAAACTAGAAAAATTATTAATTAAATTGTAATAGAAATTTATAGAGGTAGAGAAGTTTTTAATATCATACATATTTTAAAGACGTCTTATTTCTATAAAGTTCAAATCTTTCTAGAATTATAATAGATGCTTTTTCCTATTTTCATAATAGAATCTAAGCCATTAATTTATTCTTTAGAAAACATGTTTTCGTTTAGGTTTAAATATAACTCAGCTTTCTATAGCTACTTAAGAACTAATTTAATTTTATCTTTATAATTACTCTTTAGCTTATAGTTATAAGTAAGATTACTATGTAAACATATTATAATAGAACTACTAGAAATACCTTAAAGTATATTATTACTATAATATTAGAATATTATAAATATATTAATTAATTTAAAGAAGATAATAAGCTATTTGAAGTAGTAAAAGTATATCCAAAAAGCAATTTTATATTTATCTCCTTTGATAATACAGATTTCATAGAAAGCTATATAAGTATTAATCCTTATATATTATATTACCTAATAACTTGTAATTTAGTATAGTTTATAATATCTATCTATGTATATCTCTTTTAATATATTACTAATCGTCTAACTAGTAAGGCTGCCAATTATATCTCTTTATATCTGATTTCTTATAAACCTTAGAGTAATTCTTTATTATTATAATTATAACTTCCTAAAGATAACTAGTCATATGATTAATAAGATTATATGAAATAAGACTTTAAATACTTACTTATTAAAATTAATTTATATTCTAACTTCTTTGATAATATAAGCTTTCCAATTAGTATTTAGAGTTATATTTAATTAGTATAACTATAATGATATAGTTAATACTTAATTCTACTGCCTTATCAACTCCTCACTAATTACTTCATAATAGTTATAGTGACTATTAATTTAAATAGAAATAGAAGACCTATTATTTTTAATATAGAAATAGAAAAGAGTAGTTTATCTATTTATTTATATATCCCTCTAGCTCTATCTACTATTATAGTATGATGATTAGTAGTAATTTTAATCTATTTTCTAAAAGAATTCTTTTAGAAAACTAAGTTTTCTTCTTATGATTTATAACTCTTTTATTTAGCTATAAGAATTAGACATTAATAATACAAGTTGCCGGTAAGTAGATAAGATATAACTTATATTTCATAATAAAATAATTTCTGATATTATAATATATGTAAATTCTAGCCTATATTTATATCTTAATGACTATAGTGTCTATCTATTAAATTTGATAGGTATTCATAATAAGAGTCAATTAAAACCTATTGGTTATTACTACTTACCTAACTGATTCCCTACAGTAAAAAGAAGTACTATCCCAATAGTATTATATTAATACTTATTAGTTGATAACTAGTAAACGTTGGAATCAATAGATTACATGAATAGTTTATAACTACTTGTCTCTAATTGTAATAGCTATATCTAAGTTATAGTATATATACATACTATATATTATAAAGATAAATCTATATAAGAATCCTTCTAATCCTATTAGTCTAAATAAGTAGGCTGACTACTTAGTTACTTATTACTATGGTTTTGGCTATCTTAGTATTATATTCAACCTAATAATGTAAAAGTTACCTAAGCTAACCATATACTGATTATCTATATATTTCTATTTTAATTAGTTTTTAATTCTAATTAGAATAAGAAATTTAACTTGCTAGAACTTTGTATTTCTATGTTTTAAGTCTTAACGTTTATTATAACTATATAATAGTATTAGACTAAAGTATAATAGTCAATTTAATTAAGATGATAATTAATGATAACTATTCCAGTTTAATAAGATAAAGTTAATTGAAAATAATCTAATTAGATATCTCCTACTTAAAAATACTTCTCCATTTATTTTATAGCTGGTTTAAATTTAATAAAGAATTCGGCAAATGTCTATTTAAATTCCCAATAGAAGTATTAATTCTTCTCAAGAGCCTAGATATTATAATTAGAAGTCTTATCATACTTAATAAGATATTAAAAGAATATATTATTATTTTAATTATATCGAAATCTCTATAGCATATAAAGGTTACCTATTCATATTAAGGCTTTATAGAATAGCTTAATCTATTAGAATTATTAGACGTCTTTTAGTCTCTTCACAAAGGCTTAATTAACTTCTAATTTGGACTATATAGTCATCTACTATATAGAAAAATAGAAAGTATAGATATTAGAAGAAGTATGAATAAAGTGTAATTTTCTCTTAATATAAAATATATATATTATTCTTAGAACTTTTTTATAATCTTATATAAATTATATAAAAACCTCTTAGGAAATCAATTCTTATCTTCTATTCGATTAGTCTACTGTTAGTCTAGTAGAATTCCTATTAGGAACTCTAAAATATTAGAAATCTACTATTATCTTTTATTATCTTCTATTTCTTCAATCTAATCTACTATTTACTATTAGTTTAAAAACAAATAAGAAGTTTATTAATCTTAAATGCTAGCTATAAGAAATAGTTTAATAACATCTTAATAGAATTATAATAAATTCAAAAACTTTACATCTAAAGTGAAACCTCTTCACTGTACTATAAGAGTAGTAGCTATATGAAGTCTCAATAGCAATATATTATATAAGTCTTTATGCTGAGGTCTATAATATATAATTATATTAAATGTTCAGGTAAGGAGTATTCTTAAAGGAGTAAATTGAGATATTGTATGAAATAACTCAGATTTAGCAAATTTTGATTTTTATATTTCTAATATAATAATGAAAGACTTTTAATTTTCAAAGTGTGGAATGTTTAAATATAGAAATCATTTCTCTTCTTGAGGTCTTCTGCCTAACTGATATTTAAAGTAGAGATGTTAAATAGAAATTGGTCTATTAATCTAAATTACACATACTATAATATACTTATTAGCTTATTACTCTTAGTATTTTTGAAGTTCTTTGAAGTGTCTAATATTAAATATTGAATCTTATATATCTTCTATATTAATATATCATTTCTATCTTATGAAGAACTATATTTCTATGCTGTCGGATTCGTCAGTATAATTGAACATTTATTTAACCTTATTGTTTCTTAAATTAACTATAATACAATCTTTTAGATAGGATGCTTTGGATATTAATTTGAAAAGTAAAATATAAAAGACTAAATAATATTATATAATGCTTAATAGTTAAAGTTTATTATTAATATATTAACCTTTATAAATAAGTTTCAAGAGTCTCCATCTCCAGAAGTCTAATTTATCACTTTATTATTGAATTTTGATACTTTATCTTATGAGATAGATGCTGTCTCCTTTCTTACAAAATACCCTTTTTATCTTTAGAATATTAATATATGTATATGTTTATTATCTGATAACTCTAAATCCTCCCGAAGGTTTGTGCTTAAATTTGTAAAGGGTTTAATATCTATTATTACTTTTACTACTTATTCTCCCTGTTATAGTTTTCCGTATTTAATAAGATTGAATTTATAATATTAATAGAATGAAAAACTCATGATACTTTTCTTGTATTGTATTATTCTGGGTAAATTTAAACTTTTAAAAGTAAAGTGACTGATATTGAAATCGTAGAACTAATAATAAACTCCAATCTAAATAAGAAATTCTTTAAAGTATTTAGGAGCTTTATTAAATATCTAAGATGAATGATGTTGAGATCTCTTATATAATTTAACTAAAGTCTAAATAATATTAGTAGTAAATCAAAAGTATTAATCTCTTATTAAAAACGAACAGATTGCTATGAATCTAGATTATTATAGAAACTCTACTGAAGTTTGGTAAGTTCTATAATATAATTACTAACAATCTATTATATCTTACCTATATTTCTAGTAGTCTTCTAAAACTATTATACAAGATTAGCAGTATTATTCTTTCTGTTATTAGAGGATTTGATATCTTTTATTTCGTAGCCTTGGAATTTAATAAAGTATTCATTTTTAAAATATACTTTCTTAGGATTAGAAAAGAAAAACAGATTTAATGTCAAATGAATATAATATTATTCTTTTTAACATATTATTCAGTTAAAACTATAGAATTAATAAACTAAAAACTAGTAAATAAAGCATTAAAACTAGCTTAAACTAATAGCAATTAGTATACTTATAATAAATTAAAGCTATAAGATATAAATAATAGTATAAATATTCTTTAGTAGAGTAAATCTTTAAAGACTATAATAACTAATTATAAGTCTAATAAGATATATTGAGTAGTTAAGGCTAAAATTAGCCTAAAGATAATTATAAATGAATTACTAAAGAGTTATAGAAATTCAATCTTAAATAGACTTAAACTTGACTTATATATAGATTTATAATATTATAGTCTTTTCTATTTCTATTACTATAATACTACCTTTTACTAATTTAAAAGTAGGGAAAAGTGATTATTTATAAGCTAGTAGTTATAAAACTCTTCTAATTACTTTAGAAATCTACTAATTAATTACTTATTTTATATAATGATTACTTCTTTCTTATTATATGACTTACATTATAATTCTTCTATATTCTAATATTTCTTATTATATCCTTCCCCTTATATATATAAAACATCCTATAACTGCTAAGTACTTTATAACTTATCTCTAGTCTTATTCTTTTATAATATGATAATAACTTTATACTACATAGAAAATAAGACTTTAAACTCAAGATGAAATCAAGGTATATCTTTCTAAATTCATGACAATATCTAACTATAATAAATATATATAAATTATCTTACTTTCTATATTATTATTCAAGCTTCTTTTTTTTATATTTGATTTGTATTTCTTTATTCTCAATATAGAGACATATTCCTTAGAAGAAGAATATAATAATATACTTACTTTAATTAGTCTCTTTAAGTTAATATTTATATAATCTAATATAAAGAATAATTATATAATATTATTATTAATAAAAAACTTACTTCATATTAAAACAATTATTCTATCTTACTTATAATACTAAGTTCTATTATAGTTTCTCTATATTAAATAGAGTTTCTATTATTTCTATATTATTATATATAGAACAATATTATAACTACTAAATATCTTATAAGATATTTTCTTAAAGTATAGTTTTTATAGATTATAATAGTAAAGCTTACAGAAATTATCAAATAGAGAGAGATATACCTCGGGTATATATCTTATAGAATTATATTAATATATTCCTATTAAGTATCTAGTACCTCTATAGCTTCCTAAGCAATTTTAAACTTAATAATAATGATATAATTAATTTAATAATTAAGAGTTTCATATATATTACAAAAGAACTATCTAAATTAGATATTTCTTAAAATATTAAAGAGAAATATCTATTTCTCCTAGAAAGATTATTTTAAATAATTTAAAGAATTAAATATTCTAGATTAACTAGATTAAGTCTTTATACTAATCTTATAGCTTTTAGGATTTTATAAACATTTTATCTTATAATAAAACTCTCTTAGGAAAATCTAGTAAGAAATATAAGAAGCTTACTATTAAATTAAACATCCTTGAGATTTCTAACTACTAATAAAAACTTCACAGTTACTATAGGCTTTATCTTAATCTTAAATTATAACTTCTAAAATTAAAGAAGATATTAGGATTGCTTTTATTAAAAGAAATACTATTTTTTATATTATGATTTCTAAATATTTCTTAACTATTGATATAACCTTCTATAAGAAATGATAAACTAAATATATTTTTAAGTAAAGATATATTATAAGAGAATAAAAGGAATATAAGTAGTATAGCAATATATTAGAGATACAGTTTCTCTAGATTTCTTAACGTATTCTTATAGTATAATAGGAAGTTTTAATATTTAACTATTTAAATTTAAAAGTTATATAGGGTATAATAAGATAAAGAAGAAAGTAGAAGTAATTATAAAGTATTAAATAATACTTATAAAGCTTATTAAGAAAAAGTTCAATTCTAAGAGTAATATAGAAGTTTGGGTTTCTTAATGAGAAAAAGCTATTTATAAGTATTTTAATATTAAAGTTTTAAATACTTAAAATTGATTATTTACTTTATAGAGTATATTATTATCCTTATAAGGTATTTAAATTAAGTCTTAAATCTTTTTATATTAAATTATAATTTCTTAAAAAACTTAAGATAATAATTTGATAGTTATTAAAGTTATTAACTAGACTTAATCTTTTATTCTAAATCAAAACATTGTTTTAGTAAAAGTTAGATTAATGAAAGAGGTATTTAGTTTTATAGATATTTAGATAAATAATAGAAAAGTAGTAGTAAGATCTCTTTTTCTTATAAAAATTTAAAGCTAGAGTTAAATTTAGAGGGGGAGAAGTGCTTCTAGTTAATATATTATTAAGTATTATAAGTAAGATTTAGATAATAATAAGGAATATAAGTTGAATAGAGGTGCTAGTTATAAGATTTATTAAATGAAATATTCCTTCTTAAAGTATTTCTATATTAATAAAGAGATTTAATACTATATTTAGAGGTTTAACTAAGGAATTTAATATATTTTAAATAAGAAGATGAAATGTAAAAAAGATTTTATAAGATATATAGAGAAAATTATAAATTTAATTTTAATTTTTCAACTATATAAATAGTCTTATAGTATAGTAAATACTATTTTAATAGTTTTAAATATATTTTATATTTTTATAAATTTTATAATTTTAGATTTAGAATTAATGATATATATTTTTAACAATATAAAGTAGTTTTAAATTTTTATACGATTTTCTATAAGTACCTATTTTTAAACTAGAGCTTAGAAGATTTGTATTAAAAAATATAGTATTATAGTAATTACTATTTAAAGTCTCTATAGGTTTATAAAGCTGTAGTTTTATAATATAATATTTTATTTTAGTTTTATAAGTAACTTAATCTTATTTAAGAAGTTTTATAAGCGAAGTCTATAATAGAATTAAAATTGAGGAAATAACTATATATAGAGAGTAAATAGGATTTATTTCTACTTTCTTAAGATTATAAGTAGATAATATATATTTAAATATAACTTTCTAGAAGAAGTTATTTTAAAATATTTATAGTTATAAAGCTTCTACTTTAAAATAAGCCTCTAGGGCTTTATTAGTAATATAAATATACTATTTCTATATAAAAACGCCTTATAGTTAGATCTTAAGAGCTTTAGTATATAAAATTAAGATATTTAAGCTTTAAAGTAATAAACTATTTATTAATATTTACTAGAAGAATAAGATTGAAATCCTAATTTTATATAGTTTTAAGTATAAATTATAATATATATATAAGAAAAAAGATATATAAAGTAGTATATAGAATTGTAAAAGAAGTAGTATAATATATAAATTTAAAGGAGAAGATTACTATTAATTTTTATAGTTTTAATAAGAACTATAAGAGTTATATATTAGTAGTAATTTTTATAGATTAAATAACTAACTTAATATAAGATTTCTATTTTTATTTAAAAAGAATAGAAGAAGTCTTAAGAGTAATTAGAAGACTTGTTAACTTTTTTAAAATAATATATAAAATTATAATTAAAGAAATTAAAATAAATAATAAGATCTAGAAATATAAAGTAATTTAAACAGAAATCTATAAGAAGGATATTAAGTTTAAATTTTTTATACTAAATATTTAAATATAACATAGAAGAATAGAAAGAATAGTAGTAGTAATTAAAAAGTATATAAAGTTTATAATCATTAGAGTATTTCTACTTTATAATCTATAGTTTAAAGTCCTTAAAATAGCTATATATATATATAATTATACCTTTTTAACTTCATGAAACTAGAAGTTATTATATAAATAGTTCTATTAATATTTCTAGAAAGATAAGAATACTTATATATTAACTCTAGATTTCTCTTATTTAAAAATGTATAAATATTAAGCTTATATAATAATTCGTAAAGTTTAGTTGAAATAGAATTAATACTAAAAGTTTATATTAAAAGTTCTATTAGGATTCCTAGTAAGTTATATTTTAAATAATCTCTTTAAAATCTAGAACCTTCTTTAGAAAAAGGTTTTTATAATTTAAAATATAATATTTAATAAGAAGGAATTCTTTAATAGTAGCTTTAAAGAGTTTATATATAAGATATTATAAATAAATTTTAAAGAGATTTAGAAGAAGATTATTAAACTTATAGAATAATTAAAAAGTATATTTATAAAGTAAGATATTAATAAAAAAGTAGATAAAATTACTAAATAATTTTTAATTAAACTAAGTATTAAGTAAGTAAGTATTTAAAATTCTAAAGAGAAACCTACTTATTGTAAAGTAAGATTTAAGCTTTAGTTTATTCTTCTTCTTTCTTTAGAATTCATGAGTTTTATAGTAGTTTTTAAAGAAATATTAAAAAAAGAATATAAGGGGGGGTAGCTATAGATTTTATTTATAATAAGACTTATTTTATAAACTTCTTTTAAAATAGCTTTTTTAATAAGATATAAGATATATAGAAATTTTAAAGTTTGTATAAAACTAATTACTTCTTTAGATAGATATTTAAGATCTAGTTAATTTAAGAATCCTATTAAGATAGATGATTTAAAATAAGTAGTAATAGGGTTATTAGTATATAAGGTAAGTAAAAAGAAATATAAGTAGTATCCTAATTATTTAATTAGTTACTTATTATTTTTAAGTGGTTTAAAAAGTTTAAAATAGGATTAGGAAGAGTTTTATATATTTTTAAGAAGATTTTAATTATTATAATATAGTATAAAATCCTTAAGTTTTAAAAGTATATATTAATAAGAATTATTTCTCTTCTTAATATCTTATTAGTAGTTTATAAATTAAGAAAAGTATTTAAATTATATAAAAAAGAAAGATATAAGTTTTTAAGATATTTATTTATTAGTTTAGGAATTTTTAGAAGCTAAAGAAGTATATTTTAAAAGCTACTAGATTTTATAATTATAGATTAAAGTTGATAAATTAACTATAAGAAGTTAAATAGTTCTTAAATATTACTAGGTTTATATTTATAAGCTTAATAAGTATAAATAGTTACTAAAATTAAAAACTTATTTAATTATAAAATGAAACTAGTAGTTTAAAAATAAATATAATATTTATATAGTAATATTTATAAGAATA
>QAPG01000854.1:0-14161 GCA_004366825.1 Colletotrichum spinosum
TAGAAGTATTTATATCTATATAAGTATTATTTATATATTAGCTATACTTAATTAATATATTCAGATTATTTACTAATAAGAGTAAGCTAAGTCTTATTATACTTATATAGAAATTATAAATTAGCTTATATTAATAGTAGAAAACTTTTATATTAGTAATATAAAGTTTCATCTTAAGGGTAAGTAAGGTTTAGTCTAAGAGATGTTAAAATTATAGATATTAAAGTTATAATAAATATTTAAATAGAATACCTATAGTTAGTAGTAATTAAATATCTCGAGATATTTAAATTATATGTTAATAGCTATGAGGGCGTAAAAGTGTGAAGTTGTTGTAGAAGGAGTTATTAATTATTTATTATTAAAAAAATTAATATAGAGTAGGTATACTAGCTATTATAGCTATGAGGGGTTTAGCTTTAGATTAACTAGGGGCTAGCTATAGTAGTTAGTAGGGGGTAGGAGGGCTAAAGTTATACTTTAGGAGGTAATATATCTACTAATAGTCGCAATAGAAAGCGAGCTATCGGCCCCTCCTAAAAACAGATATCTAATATTTAATTAGAATATATATTTTAATCTACTTCATAGTAATAACTATAACTATAATTATTGAACTAATTATAGTAGACTAATATGAGATTCAAAATAATTTATAGATATTAGTTAAAATAGAGTAAATAAATTAGACTAATATATAAGAATAGTATTAATACTTGTAGAAATAGTAATAGTAATGATAATAGTAATAGTAATAGGTTTAGATTCTACTAAAAATAGAAAATAACTTTATATTAATATTCAAATCGGATTTACTTTTAGAAAGATTAATTCATGAAAGATGTTAACTAATAGAAACTATAAAGCTTAGACTAGTAAGTAGTCTACTCAGTAAATATTCTAATACCAAAGTTTAATTAATTTAAAGTATAATTAATACAAGTCCTAATGTTAATTCTAATAAATAGTTTATTAGAGTTAATAGAAACTGAAGAATTATAAGAATACATAGAATATTCGAGCTTTTATTTACTTTTTAGAAAGTAATCGAGATAAAGTAAGTAATAGTTGTTGATTAGTATAATTATTAATTTAATACTATCCTTGAAAGTATATAAAATAAACGAATTTCTTATAGCTTAAAAGTAGTAGAACTTCTAAAAACTATACAGGAAAAAAAGATAATAAGTCTAGAAAACCTAAGCTTTCTAAAACAAATCTGGGGGAATAATTTTACAATATGTTTAGAACAATCTACAAAATTGGAAATGTGATAGAGGTTTGAAGGAAAGAATTATACCTAAGAAAATAGATAAGTTTTATTATTCTCTTTATATAAAAGTAGAATGATATTTCTAAAGTCTTTCTATAAAGCTTTTTTGAAAATATTAATAAATTCAGTTTGACTTAAAGACTTTATCAAAAGATTAATAAGATTGTTATTCATACTACAATAATGGAGTTTCAGTCTATTACTGTGAATAAGATACCTGATATAATAGTAATAAATATTGATATCTTTTAATAGAAATATACCTTATAACTTATATAGAAAACTAGAGTAATGAAGATTAACTAAATATATAGATCATAGATTATATAATATAATAGCCCAAGTGTTACAAAATAAGTAGCAGTAGGTAGTTAGTATTATTCCTTTAGGCTAGATAAGCAATCTTTAAACTATAAGTAGCTAAGAGATTGTTTTATTATAATGAAAATAAATATATAAGGAAAGAAAGCCTCTATATGTAACTATTGTTCATATATCTTTATACCAATAGGATAGCAAATTATATAGCTCTTTGTACTTATATTATGTCTAGAAACTATTTTATAAAAATTACTTCTAGTTAAAAAAAAGCCTTGTCTTTATATTCTTACTTTCTTAATTTAAATTATTATATTCGAAGTAACTACTATGATGATTATTATTCACTATAGTATTACTAATATATTGATTATTAGAAGTACTATTATTGCTATGATTATCATTACTATAATAGTTATTAAGCATGTTGTAATTACTAATACTTATCTTATGAATATTACTTTCAAGGATATTAGAAATGTTATATTTAGAACTTTCAGAGTCATATACATCTTCAATAAAAGTACGCTTTAGGCTATTATTATTATTATCATTAGTATTACTATTAGTATTATTATTAGTATTATTATTAGTGTTATTATTATGATGATTATTATTGTTATTACTATATAGAAAATAAATACTAATACTACTAGTATTATGAATACTCCTATCTTATATAGAAATATAACCTCTATTATTCTATATTTATATAAATACCCTAAAATATAAATACTATAACTTATGTAAAAATATGACTACTATTATTATTAGAAGCAAAATAATTACTATAGATATTATATATAGTAAAGAGTATCAATAACATTAATTACTTTGGCAATTACTATAGAGTTAATTACCATAGTCGTTACTATCTTCTTGATTATAATAGTAGAAACAGTGTTAACTACTATAGCAATTACTATAATTCATAAATGATAATATCATTATAATTACCCTAGTTTTATACTAAAGGCTATATACTAATCTAGCTTATTCAATTAGTCTAACTAGTAATTAGATAAGAAGAAGATATTCAATAAGAAGAAATGAAAGAAAGAGGTTATTATTAAGCTCAAGGCTCCTACTTCTCTGAATTGATAGAAACGAATTTAATAGATAAAATATATAAAGTAATCATTATTTTCTTTAATAAACTAGCTCTAACTTTATAGCACTTTTAGTAGAATTAATACAGTTAAACTATAGTTTTATAATATATTATAGATTTAAGTACAGTATCCTTCTCATAAATAAGTATTTTGGCTAAAGCTTTATTACTTATAATAATCGTATTACTTTCAGTACTAATCATTATTAAATCAATAGTAATAGATAGTTAGTAATACTATTTTAAGCTAGGCAAACTATTCTGAAACTATAAATAATCAAACAATAATTTTATTATAATACAAGTAAGTATATAGACTATAGTACTTTGGAGTATAAAAGTAAGAATAAAAGCAACTGTTGTATAATTAGTAATATCTAATAAAAGAAAGTCTCGTAATACTAGAAGTAAGAGAGTAAACCTTTAGACTATAAAATACTTAAACTAGTATATAATATGAATAGCTATAATTTATATAATATATACTTATAAGCCTACTTTTGATTTTCTTCCTCAAGCTTAACTAATAACTAGCTATAAATAGATAAAACTAATCTAAAATCTCTAAAGTACTAGTTTTTAATTAAAAGTTCTAAATCTGAAGAAGTTTTACAAACAGAACATTTTGAAGATTAATAATATCAAAAGTATTAAACTGGGTACTAATTAATCTAATTACTAGTAATCTTTTTAGAAATAATCTTTAATCTAAACTATCTATTATTCTTAGTATTCAAGGGAATCCTTCTATTTCATAGTATTTACAGTTTTAGTAAACCCATTAGTAGTTATACTAATATTTTCAATAAAGTACAGAGTAATTATATTATTATTATAAACTTTCTAAATAGTCTATGTTTACTCAATATTGATATTATATATATATACTTTAGTTACTTTTACGTTATACTAGAATAATATCTAAGCTCTTCACTTTAGATATAGATTTAACTATATATTATACCTAATAATAGTATTAATATTAATACTAGCTTAGGACTACTTAAAACAGTGATGTATTTACCTATTATTATATAGAATTATATTCCTAATTCGAATATTTAATGTTATACTAGTAGAAGACTTTATAATAAAAGCTTTTATAGAAAAAGCTTGATTAAACCTAAGGCTTAGTATAGATAGCTAGAAGTCATTATTAAGATTATAGAATTAAGAAACCTTTCATACCTCTTAAAAAAAGATAAAATAAAGTATTTATAAGAACTAAATATTCTATAAGTTATTATTATTCTATATCTTTTATGATAAATTTAAAATGCTCTTAAGATCTATATAGGTACTTATAAGGAAAGAAGTATAAGATAAGTATAATAATATTCCTTTATGGTTCCTATAATTAAAACTATTAGTTCATTAGATTGAACTTCAATAGAAATATTGTAAAAACTATAATTAATAAGTAATTCATGAATATTTAAAAAATAATTATATAGTTATTCTATAAGCTATTATATTAGGCTAAAACGTTTAAAAACTAATTGTTAATTAAATAATACTTTAGTATTGATATATTATTATAATTTTAATCAAGAGGTATTTTAGCTTATTATAATAATATAATTATAGGGGTCTTAGAAGTTATTAAATTATACTAGAAGTATCTATATTTATTTAAGTATTATTTATATGTTAGATATATTTAATGTATTCGGAATATTTACTAATAAGAATAAGCTAAGTCTTATTATATTTATATAGAGAATATAAATTAACTTATATCAATAGTAGAAAACTTTTATATCAATAGTATGAAGTTTTATCTTAGGGTTAAGTAGGATTTAGGTTATAAGAAGAAGATTAAAGTTGTAGATACTAAGGTTATAATAAATGTTAAAATAGAATATATTTGGTAATAATTAAATATCTGAAGATATTTGAATTAGATGTTGATAATTAAAAAGATATAAGAGTATAAAAATATAAGGGTATAAAGTTATTATAGAAAGAGTTAATAGTTATTTACTATCTATAGAAGAATTAATGTAGAATGAGTATACTAATTATAACTCTATGTAGTTTAGCTTAAAGTTAACTAGAAGCTAGCTATAGTAGTTAGTAGGGGGGTAGGAAGGCCAAAGTTATACTTTAGGAAGTAGTATATCTACTAATACTTATAACAGAGATCGAGCTATTAGTCTTTCTTCTTATAGTTAGTAGTAATTGAATATCTTAGGATATTTAAATTATATATTAATAGTTATGAGAATATAAAGATATAAAACTATAAGATTATCATAGAAAGATATATTAGTTATTTATTATTCATGAAAAGATTAATATAAAACAAATAGATTACTTATTGTAATTATAAAGACTTTAATTTTGAATTAATTAAAAGCTTATTATAGTAATCACTGAGGGGTAAGGAGGCTAAAGTTATACTTTAGGGCGTAATATATCTACTAATAATTATAATAGAAAGTAAGCTATCAGTCTTTCCCTTATACATATACTTTATTTAGAAAGTTTATGATATTTATTAGAGTATTAGTATTATTAGTAAAGAAAATTATACATTAAGTAATTTATTAATCTAGTAGTTATTTAAGATGTTATTAAATCTACTTAAGAAATGTATTAGTAAGTATAAAGTTAATAAACTTTACTTCTATAAAACTTAGAATAATGAACTTTTAGCTCTATTACACTCAGGCTACTGAGTAGCCTATTTACTAGATATTTCAATATTATAGCTTGGTCAATTTAGAGTATAAATGATTAAAGTAGTATAATCTTAACTCTAGAAGTTGACTTTCTATAATAAATAGAAAACATAGGATTATAAGAGTAATAGAGAATACTTAAGCCCTTATTTACTTAAAGCGAGTTATTAGGATATATAAGTAATAGCTAAATAGCTAGAACTCTAATAAAGTCTTTTAAATTCTCTCCTAATCCTAGAGTTTTAAAGGATTTATCTTTTAAAGAAGAAAATCTTAATTATAGTTCTGAAAAAGGTTTCTTATAATAATACTAATATCTAGTTAGTAGCCCTATATATACTATAGTTATTACTAAGCTTAATTTAGCTCTTTAGTAAACTTCACTAAGAGGTCTTTATACAGACCTATTAATAGATTACTATAAATAGTTATAAGTATATTCAGATACCTATCTACTACTACTAATTTATGAACGGACCCTTATTAAAAGTTTAGTAGGTTATACTAATTCAGATTAGATTAGCTATTATAATACTTAAAAATCTACTAGAAGCTATTCATTTACTATAAATAGTGACTTTATTTCGTAGAAATCGAAGAAATAGTCGATAGTAACCTTATCTACTAATATAATTAAATTTCATAATTTGTAGTAGATTATTTGAAAAACTGAGTAATTATAAAACTTATTCATAGAACTAAATATTGTTATAAAACTTCTAGCCATTTATACTCATAATAATAAAGTTCTAGTTCTAGCTTAAAACTCTCAGTATTACTAATATACTAAATATATAGTTACAAACTATTCTTTCACTTAATAAAAAGTTTTATCTAGTAATATAAAAGTTTCATATTTATTAGCTTCTAGAATACTTATTAATAAGCTTACTGAACTTCCTTATAATCTTAAATCCGAGAAATCTCTTAAGCTTATGAACCTAACTAGTACTATAAATAATTAGTAATTTTACTGAAATCTTTAGCCTATAATATTATTATTCTATAATATAGTACTAATATTTCAACCAGAGTATATTTCTCTCAGTACTATAGATTATTATTACTACCTCAATACGTTCTATAGAGTACTATAGATTAGTTTTCTATAATACTAATCAATTTATAGGGTACTTATTTAAGTTCTACTTTTATATGGTACTAACTACCTATTTGTTTACTTATTTATCCTTTACTACTATAAACCAAAAGAAGAGCTATAAAAATGTATAGTTATAACTATTTACTTTATAGCAATACTTAACTTACTATTCAATATTCAGTAGAAGATTGTAAATTGGTTTTTTAACAAGAACTTACTAGTAATTAACTTTGTTATATATAATTACTAATATAAGTCTGTGTTACTAGAATAGTCTAATAATTACTGATTAGGATATTCTAGAACTAAGTATAGTATTATAAAAGAAGGCTTTTATGCCCTCTTTTAGCATAAATTTAGATCAGCTAACAATAACATTCTTTTACTGAATATGACTAATATTCACTCTTCTATAGTATATCCTCTTTCCCTAGGAATATCTAATACATATACTTTTAATATAGAATATTACTTTACTAGATATAAGCTACCTGCTTACATATCTTTTAATATGTCTTTTAATTAAAGCTTTATAAATAAAAAGAGTATCCATTTTATTTATTTTATAAAATAAACTTAAAGTTTAATCTTTTAGACGATTTATAATTCTTATATTAATATAACTTGGATATATATACAAAAACTAAATATTCTATTATATAATAGCAGAAAGGATAATATCCATCATGAAATCGAAATATTAAATTTATATAGATTATTTCTCTTAAACCCTACTATTAACGTAGAGCTTCTATCTATATTATAAAGTATAACGTATTTCCAGAAATATAATATAATTTCTATGTTATTAAGTGTCTATTGAAATAATAAATTACCTTCTTATTCTATAATTTAATAAATTTCTTTTAATATGAGA
Organism: Colletotrichum spinosum; assembly: GCA_004366825.1. Taxonomy (NCBI): domain Eukaryota; kingdom Fungi; phylum Ascomycota; class Sordariomycetes; order Glomerellales; family Glomerellaceae; genus Colletotrichum; species Colletotrichum spinosum. The sequence goes on from QAPG01000854.1 coordinate 7,366, forward strand.
GCTTAATCTTTTGAAGATATTCTTTAATCTTCTTTATAATAAACTTCTTTTAATATAAAGATTTCATTCTTTAGAGATATCTTTAAATCTCCTACTACCCTAACTATAAGATATATACCATTTCTCTACTTAATCTATTTCAAAGCTAGCTTAATCTTAAATAAAATAGATCTATATTTACCTATATAAATAGTAGTAGTTATATCTAGGTAAATACAAATGTTCTTTAAATCTTCCTTTTTAACTGAATTTCTAGAATGTCTAGTAATCTTTTAATCTATTAAAAAACCTAGAGTTTCATTATTTTTATTATTTCTTTTTATTTAAAGCTTTTAGATAATTTATGTATGTTTTTGTAAAAAGATCCTTTTTGGAAAATATATCTAGATCTATATCTTTAGTAATAAATCTTTAGATTGAAGACTTTTCTTATTTTCCAATAGTTTATTTCTGATATTATTTTCCTTAGTTCTAATCAAAATAATATTCATAAATTCCAAATTCTTCTTTTTAGATTTTGTCTTATTTGTATTATTACTATTAGTTTATCTAGAGGGTAACGTATGCTATATATAATCTTACTATATAAATACAAAGTAGTATTCTGATTGTTTATTATTTTTATTCCCATATTATATATTCCATAATACTATATAAAACTCTAGATCTATAATATAGTAATTAGTTACTAATTACTATACGTTTAATTATAACTAGCACTAGATATTAAATACCTATCGCTAGTAAGATATAGAAAGCATACTACTATATATATAATAATATTCATAGTTAATATATATCCTATAGTATAGTATAACTAATACTAATATCTTTTTCTTTTTACTATATATCTTAATACCTATCTATTTATATAAATTATAATACTTTTAGCAATCTATACCCTTTATTATAATAATATTCAAATACTTATTTATCTATTCTACTTAAATCACCTACCCTTTTATTTAAATAGTTATATAGTTTAAATTAATAAATTTCTTAAAAGTATAGTTTAATATACTTTTTATAAAGGTATTAAGAATAGTATTATTTCTATTAATCTGTTATATTTTATAAAACTCACAGTATTTATGTAACTACTTTAATATTATAATTTTAATTATATAGTATTATTCTTTAGTAGTATTAAGTTTAATAATATACTTATAAAATAAGTATAAGTTAATATATATAATAATTAGGATCTAAAGAAGTTCTTAGTATTAGAAGATCTTCTTAAGTAATATAACTATAATATAAATAAAGCCTATACTACTTATTATAATATAAATCTCTAAAATAAGTATACTCCTAATAATTCTTTTACTTTTAATAGAAGAATAATATATAAGGTTACTTTAGAAATTAAAGTAATTATTACTAGTAGTAATATCTTAACTTAAGATTATTATAAATCCCAATTAAAATAAGACGTTAGTATTATTAGTAAACAAGCTATTAATAAAAGTATATAAATACACTTTAGAGAGGTTAAGTAATATTAAATTAAAACTATAATTAAGATATTCAATTTGCCACTTAAGGTATTTCTTAGGTATAGTAGTATTATTACCTAAAAGTAATTACTCTTATATTATATAAGAAAAGTTGAATAATAATTCAAGCTGGTATATTAAAATAAGATATACTTTATATATATAACCTTTAATACATATACTTTTAAATACTTTAAGTATTATATATATATTAATAAGAGTAAGCTTTTACCCTTAATACTTCTAATATAAGTAGAAAGTATTACTATTAAATGATAAGATACTTCTATTAAATACTAGTAGTACTACTTTTAAGAAGACTATCTTAAGTTTAACTTTAAATAAAGAATTTTAAAGTTCCGTATCTTTATAGTGCGAGAAGGTAGTACTTAAAAGATTAAAAGAATTATCAGTTTGTATACTTATAAAACTAAAAGCGTCATTTTAAAAGTATGAGATAACAAAATATAAATTATATATTAATATATTCATTTATACCTATTCCTTATAATACTTAAAGCAGATTACTTACTAATGAATACTTACCTTAGTAAAGCTATATAGTAATTTAATAATGATTATAATAGAACCTAAAAGATATGAATTCTTAAGATATGAGAGTAGTTTAATTATAATATACCTTATAAGCTCTATTTTAACTTAAATATAAACTTAGATAATATTATAGAACTATATTAATATAGTAATATATTAGAAGAAAGCTAAGATTACAATTAATATTTACTACTAACTACTTTATTAAATTATTAGTAATTATATTAATATTTCGAACTTATTATTATTTCTTGAGCCTTAAATTATGAGTCTTAACCTCTCATATATCTTATCAATATCTTTCTTTTTAATCTTATCAATAATATAAGACTTAAAGTACTTATAACTCTTATAAAAGATAAAGTTATATTAGATAATCTCTATAATACTATTAGTAAGAATACTCTTAACTTCTTTTTTAATTAACCCTTTAAATAACTACTTAAATATTATAATAATATTCTTTTCATAGAAGTTAAATACTAATACTATATCGAATTATTTCTTAACTTTAAGATATATTATAAAATGAAACTTGTAACTAAGATTTAAAGAACATAAGTTACCCTTATAAATTATAAAACTTAAAATTAGTTAAATTTAATGTATTTAAAGTTGAAATAATATATTACTGATTATTCAAATAAGGGGGGGATTATTATTATTAATAATGATAATATTACTATTATTTCAAATAATAATAGTTTATAATACTTATTAAGTATTCTAAAGTTCTATAGGGATAGCTATAGATACAATTAGAATATTATTATAGAAGTATATATCTCTATATAGTATAGAGTCTCTTATTATTATAATATAAATTCTTATAGATTTCTTATAAATACTTTTGAATATTAATACCTTAAACATATAACCTAGTAAGATCTCTTAATTACATTTAAAATGTAGTTTTATAACTATAAATTAAAAGTCTTCAAACTATAAGGGAGGTTGAGATTATATATCTTATTATATATAATAAATAAGTAGTATAAGTCTTATTAGCTATTCTTCTCTTACTATATATATACTAAGGATTAAAGGAGAAGGATTATAATATATAAAATCCCTAAATTACTATATCTTATTAAAATAGTTTAATAATAAACTTAATATACTTATAGTAGATCTCTTTAGTAACTTTATATATAATATAAACCTAAATAATAATATCTAGAAAGAAAGCTAAATCTTCTATAAAATAGACATATACTCTAGAAATAAGTAAAATAAGTATAAAGCTATTTAACTTAATAGTATTATTAATTACCTTACATATTATTTAAAAAGATATATCTTAAATAGTAATAAATATCTCAGTATAATAAACCTTATATATATGATAAAGAAGTATATAATATTATTTAACCTTCCTAATACTATTATACACCTCAATTAGAATAATATAAATTATTAATCCTATTATCTTTACCTCCAATCTAAAGTCTTTAGATCAAAATCCTATACTTATAGTTATAGTAGTAAAATAAAAAAGCCTTAGTATATATCAATCTAATATACCTTAAGGGCTTCCTGTATAACCTTTACTAAAATATGTAGTAAAAGTCAAATAGTATTAAGTATTATTATAATATTAATAATATAGAATACAAAACAGCTGTTAATATAAATAATATTAATAATAATCTTAAAGTTGAAATCAATATTACTATAAATAGCAAAATAAAAGTATAAAAGAACTATATTATGTATTTAATATCAATAATAATACCTTTTAAATACTTTAAAGGTATAATATTTAACTAGATATTCCGCCTTATTGAAAATATTAAAAACGTATATAATAACCAGATATTTAAAATAATAGTAAAGTCTCTATATTTCTATCTCTATGAGGTACATAGAAGCAATTATCTTCTCCTTATTAAAAGGTATCTATAGATACTCTTATTTTTAAATAATTAGTATAACTTTCTTATTTTAATAGAACTAGCTATAAATATTATTAAATATAATATAAAGGCAATTTATATCTATAAGATAGAATAAAACCAGATATTGTATAATACTATATAAAATATAATAATACTAAGAAATATCAATATATTAATTATTCTAAATATAGTAATTAAAGAAATATTATTGAAATTGATTATTACTAGTTCGCCCTATAGAGGTATAGAGATTATGGAAGGATTAACTATTTACTTTAATTTAATAAACTAAGAATGCCTAATAGTTAAGAAGCTAGTAGTATTCAAGTCAAGTAGGGTATTTTATAAAGTAATACTTAAGTAATAACCTTTAAGTATAAATATACGTATAAAAGCTATAATACTACCTTTCTTAGCAATTCTACTATTAGAAGTATTATTTTAAATAATAATATAAAATACTACTTAGGCTTATGAAATTCTTATAATTTTACCTCTATTAAAAATGATAGGATTGTTACTAAAAATAATATTAAAAACTATTTAGAAGGAGTAGTAATCTTATCTTTAAAGTCGTAATATACATAATATTATATAATAGCATTATCAAGCTTATAACCTTAAGGAGGGTTCTTAAAATTATTATTCAGACTATTAATACCTTTATAAGTTATAAGAAAGACTTAGTATACTATTAGAAAGTGTACTTTGGAGTTAATATTTAACTTATACTAATTAAAAGAGGTATACTTCTCCTTAAACATATACCTTATAAATTAACAATTTGTTTACTATATATATAATACTTCTGATTTAAATAATTATATATAACTATAGGAGAAGAATAAGCTCTATCTCATATAAATAAACATAAGTATTATAAAGAAGTATAAATAGAATATAAGTATTTAGTTTCTGTTAAAGGATTAGTAAAGTAGGGATTTTTATAGATTTATTATAGTATTAAACCTTTATGAATAAATAAGAAAAGTAGTTTCTTAAAGAATAAAATTTAAGATCTTTAAGTTAAGAAAATTTAAGTTTATAACTTACTAAAATAAGTAGATAAGTAAATACATTAATAGTTAAACATTTTTATAAATAATTATAGAATTAGAAGAAATACAGTATAATAGAATTAGTCTTTCTAATATAGAAACTTAATCAAAATATTCTTCGTAGTTATGATTAAATAGAAACAGTAATAGTTATTGGATTAATACTATAATTAACTATCTCCAACTATTCTTTATATAAATTTGAGAATCCTTATATTGAAGGCTTATCTTAAAGTTCTAGTTATAGTTATAGTTTTACTAGAGTTCTGGTTATAGTTATAATATATAAGCTACGAATTTTATAGTATGTAAAGTATTATAACTGTCATATATATATATTAGCATAGTATATCAACTACTATAGCTATAGTATATAATATAATATAACTATAATATAGAAATTAAAGTATAGTATGTTTTATAGTATAGCTATAGCATATAGTGTACTATAGCTATGATATATAAAAGACTATAAGTATAGCACATAAAGCTTAAACTATTTCTAGAATCTTATAAAAGAATAAGCCTTTATATATTCATTTTATTTACTTAGAAATTACTAGAGGCAAAAAGATAAAATAAGTCTGCATTTATAGAGCTATTTTTATACGTTTTATTCACGTACAAATGTCGTACAACTCCTTATTACTTCTATTAAAATAATAGAAATCGAAGGTTTTGAGATATAAGAATAAATCTAATAAATTTTAGTGATACATAGAAAGTTATTTAGAAATTTGCAGAATTAATAGTTTAATATTATAAGAAGTAAGATAATTAGCATAATGTTAATATTAAGCATTTAGTAATAATAAATTAAAAGAAGAGGAGAAATGATTATATTAATCATTTGAATAATTCAAAGAATTATTCTAGAAAATACATCTCTAATCTAGAGAATAACGATTCAAATAATATTCTAGAAGACAGGTTTCCAAGTTGAAAAAGCCTATATATCCTAGTAGTAATTCAACTAATAATATAGAATAATATAATATTTAGACTTAAAACTTAGATATATTCTTATAAAAGTATTTCTTATTTCTTTCTATAGGGATAATAAGAATAATAAATAATTTAGAAATAGTAAATCCTATAAAAGCAATAGATATAATGTGTATAATAAACATTATAGAACTTTTCCTTCCCTAAGTTTTTAGTTTTATATAGAGAATATTTAGCTCCTAGCTAAGACCTATACCCTAACCTACCCTATACTAATAGCTATAGCTACAATTACTTTAGGTCTTTAAATCACGATATATTTAATCTTAAGTTATTATAATATTACTATCTTTAGTAGCTTTCCCTACTATTAACAAATAACAACCTTTATAATAAATAGACTTCAATATTTATACTGTTTAGATACCTGATAGGCTATTTCTAAGATATATTCAAGATATTTAGAATTCTTTTCAAGTACTTTACTTTTAAATCTCAGATTCTTCTTTATTACTTTGATTTCACTTCTTTCAGTTCTACCAATAGTTTTATTCTCTAACAATATATTAAGGTTCAATATAATTATAACTGCTTTAAAGAAGCTAGGAAAAATAGTAAAACTACTTTTATATAAAGTTAGGTTTTAAGCTTCTATAAAAGTAACTTTAGGTCTTATAGTTATAAATAACATTTATAAGTCTAATATTTATATTAAAGTTATAAGAATTAAGTATAGTAATCGTTCTTATTATTATTATTATTATTATTATTATTATTATTATTATTATTATTATTATTATTATTATTATTATTATTATTATTATTATTATTATTATTATTATTA
>QAPG01000855.1:0-13759 GCA_004366825.1 Colletotrichum spinosum
CTAATAAGAATAAGCTAAGTCTTATTATACTTATATAGAAATTATAAGTTAACTTATATTAATAATAGAAAACTTTTATATTAATAGTATAAAGTCTTATCTTAAGAATAAGTAAAGTTTAGTCTAGAAGATATTAAGATTATAGATATTAAAATTATAATAAATATTTAAATAGAATACTTATAATTAGTAGTAATTAAATATCTCAAGATATTTGAATTATATATAGTTATAAAAGTATAAAAGTAAGAGGGCGTAAAGGCGTAAGGTTATTATAGAAGGAGTTGTTAGTTATTTATTATTAAAAAGGTTAATATAGGGTAGGTATACTAGCTACTATAGCTATAAGGAGTTTAACTTCAGATTAACTAAGGCTAGTTATAATAGTTAGTAAGAAGGGTAGGAGGGCTAAAGTTATACTTTAGGGGGCAATATATCTACTAATAGTCATAGTAGAGAGCGAGCTATTAGCCCCTCTTAAGATATTTAATAATAGATTAACTAGAACTAGCTATAGTAATTAGTAGGGGGGTAGGAAGGCTAAAGTTATACTTCAGGAGGTAATATATCTACTCATAGTCATAGTAGAGAGCGAGCTATTAGCCCCTCTTAAGATATTTAATAATAATTCTAAATATTTTAAATATATATTAGAAGTAGCTTATTGAATACTACTTTATCTTTCTAAAAGAATATATATATTAAAATCTATTATAGTTATTAGCTCATAGTTAGAAAGGCTTAAGATGCTATTATTAGATAAGATGACTTAAAGTTAGAAATATTATATTAATTTGAAGACTTAAAGTAACTATAGCTATAGTAGTTAGTATAAAGTGGGTTGGAATATAAGTCCTAGTTGGGTGTTAAATGTTCTCTATACGAAGCGAAAGGCTTATATAATAATATATATTATATAAAGTATTATTTTAAGTAGTTTAAACAAAGTAAGATTTATAGAGATAATACTAATACCTAAGGTTTATCTAGTATAAACTCTACCTCTCAAGTGTATTATTCCTAATATATATTTACTTGAATAAGTATATATAACACTTATTAATTATATAAATATCCCCTCCTTTTAAAATATTAATTACTTTTTATATCTATATAATAGAAACTATAAATAAGGATTGGGAATATAAAATAGCTATTAATATAATAAGTATAATCTATTTAATATTATATGTATTTTAATAAGAGTTTTAATATACTTATAAGGTTTATATTAAGTCGAAAAGTCATATATTAGTCTAGTAAGGCATATTGTGTTAGTTAGCCTTACTATATTCATAAACCTTAAAGAATTAATAAGCTTCATAATATGGGTTTATAGTTTTTATATAAACTTTAGTAGGAGGTATATAAACTTACTTTGAGATTAAATTCCTTTAAAAGGATCTTATAATTATATTTTAATATATATTTCTTCCGATATAAAGCAGTTATTCCCAAGTAAATACTATTATTCAAGAAGAAAAAATTAAGAAACGTATTTGTATGTTTCTCTATCTATCTATCTATCTTATGAATTTAGCTATATATTTATATATTTCATACTAATATGTAATATATATTAAATATAAGCTTTCTGAATTTCCTAACTAAGACTAAAAATATCTTAAATCTAAATCTATCTAGCTTATGGGTCTAGTTATAATTAAATCTATAGCTTTTCTATTACAAACGTCAGCTTATTGGTCTGAATATCTATCTTAATATATTATCTATACTAATTATTCTAAATTATATAACTTACTTTTAAGCTAAAGATATACTTAGTACTTTCTATCAAATCTTTCTAGCTTGCTAATTAAAATTAGAATATAATTTATTAGCTAAATATTATTTTTTAGTAAATAGTAGTATACCTTATAATGTAAAGAAAAGAAGTAAGGAAATAAGATAAAAAAAGATATAAGAAAAAGGTTTTTTAAAAGGATATTTAAGGATTATATTAATATTTTACTTATATTTGAATTATTTCCTTATAAGGTATTATAAGTATAGTAAGGTTATATATATATATATATAAATAGGAAAAAGTATTTTTAATAACAGAGTCAAATAGTATTAGTAGTAATAGGTAGTAGCTAATGTAAAAAGTAAGAACTTAAATATATTAGTATAGCTATTAGTATAATACTTGAACGTATTATCTATATAGAGTTTAGAAATTATATTATTTATATTGAGTTAGTTATTATTAATATTACTACAAAGTTCCTTATAGAATCTTAGAGTGAGTTCTTATTACATCTCCTTCTTAAATCTAAACCTAATAACTTTAAATTTCTCCTAATACACTTATTATAATAAGACTTATTAGAATAAGAATTAAATTTAAAATAGTTACTTCTAAGACTATTAGAATGTATACTTTATATTAATAATATTTCAAATTCAGAACTTCATAAAAAGAGTAGGGGGGAAAGATATTACTAAAGAGCATATTCTTATTGATTAGTTTATTTATCTTATTCTTATTATCTTATTACTCTTAAATATTCTAGATGAAGATATTCTTATTAATATAAGCAAAGGAGTTTGAGAAAGATAAAGCTTTATAAATATCTTTAATCTCAACTTAGAGGCTCTTAATTTAGAAATTCTTATTAAGATTGATAGAATAGTAAAATACTAGAAAAATAAGTATAAAACACATCTAAAGAATAACATAGAATACTAGTAAGTTTTAATTACTAAAGGAAGTCTCTTAGTTTAAAGAGTAGTTGAAAACCTTCTAGATTATTTGAAATATAAGTTTAATTATCTAGTATATAATATTTCTCTTAAAGCTCTAAACTACTTTATTCAGCTGCTATTTGTAAATATGAGTTTCTACTTTAGTCTCCTTATGATTAGTAAACCTATTTATTAAATTTACAATTTGAATAACTATCTAACTAACTTAAACATTAGAAATTAAGAAGTATTTATACTAATTCTAAAGATTTATCTATAAGAATTTTGAACTACTAAATATTATGTTAAAATATAATAGAATTCTATAAGTCTTTAATATTAGTACAACTTAATATATTCCGTTTATATATCTAAAGATAATATTAAAAGTAAAATATTTGTTATAGAATATAAATAAGTCTTTTTGATACTTAATGTTAAGTATAGATATAATATTTCTCTAGTTCTATTAATTTAATTAGTTAAAAAAGATATAATAGAAGTAATCCTAATACTATAGTTATCTTTAGCATTTCTTCTAGAGATAATAAGCTAGTTCTTATGTAAGTTAAAGTAAATCTTTATTATATTAATATTTTTAAAACTATAACGTTAGTAGTATTTTAATTAATAGAATCAAGAAGCATAACAGTTCGTAATAACTTTGATACTTTAATATATAATTTTGAAATAAAGTAATATATTTAGAATTATACTTCTTCTATATATTAAAATATCATAAAGACTACTAAACTAAACATAATATTAAAGTTAGAGTATTAAATTAAGTAAGGATAAATATACTTACTAGGATTATCAATATATAGAACTATTAGATAGCTAATACTAAGATTCTTTAGATGAATTCTAATTCAAAGGAATTTAATTAGATAACCTTTTAGATAATAAGATCAGTATTTCTTAGGAAAGTGAAACTCTAGAGATTTATAAATATATATTATTATTATCTTAATACTACTACTATATAGAAACTTTAAGAACACTCAAAAGATCTACCTTCTTTTTATTATAATAATAATTACTCTAATTAGTATTTACAAATAACTGAAAGTAAAGGAGAAAGGTCTAAAGGTAGAAGGAGATATTAATTATAAAATATAAACTTCTTATTAATAAGATATATAGAAATACAAAACTTTTAGTAATTAGTTTAATTCTAAGGTTTTTATAAAAAGACATATTTCCATAAAGAGAATTAAAATAAAGTAGGATGAGGTTAAAGATTAACTTAATTAAGAATAGAAAGAAGGATAGTATTAATAGAGATATACTAACTATTAGAAGTAAGCTATCTATTAGAATAGTTATTAAAAATAAACTATCTATCTAAATAACTACTTATTCTAAGGATTTAGAGGAAGGAGATAGAAATCTTAAAATAATAAAGATCCTAAGAGTTAGGAGTATTAATATTTCTATAAGAAATCCTAGAAATATTATTATAGTTTTACAGATTAGAACTAGTTCTATTAGATATTATATAAAGTAATCTAAGTATTTTCTTTATATACTTTAATATTAATTAATTAGTACAAGATAGGAACAAATAGAAGAGAAGTAGTATAAAGAGATTATATAGTAATAATCTATAGTAATAGTATATAGAAGAAGCAATATATAGAAGAAGTAATATAGTAGTTATATTGAAAGTCTTTAATCTATTTAAAGTTATATACTTCTTAGGACTCTTTAAAGGAAGTTATACCTAGTAGTTAGCTCTTACTTTATAGACCCTATAAATAATATTAAAACTAAGGAATTATTTAAATGGAGAAAACTTTAGGTAGTAATAATATAGTTAGTTAATATAATTATTAATAAATTTAGAAGGTATATATAGGCTTATATTTATTATAATTATTTCTTTAAAGAATTATAGTTATATATAGGCTTATATTTATTATGATTATTCCTTTAAAGAATTATAGTTATATAATATTAACATTAACTAGCTAGTCATATCTATCGCTAGCTATTAATAGTTACTAATTAGTAATAATTAAAAGTAGTAGCTAATAGCTAGTAGTAGTTACTATACTTAATTTATATAGTTGGAAGGTATATACCTACTAGTTATAGTTACCTGCCGTAAGATTTAAACCTATTGCTCTTATTATAAAACGGTAAAAGCCAGCTAGATGTTAAATTACTACGTCAAGTGGGTAATATAAAAGAAGTAACAAATATAAAAAGAAAGATAAATAGATTGAATATTAAATATATTGAAGAGAGAATAGAAAAGTCCTAAAGCCTTGAGGTAAAATAAGTTTAAGAATTCTTTTATTCTCTATTTGATCTTTTTGTTATTATAAAGTAGATTTTAGAATTAGTAAATTTAAAAGTCTTTATATTCTCTAAATTTACTAAACGTAAATCTAATAATATATTAGAATAAGAAAAGTAATATAGATTATTTAATAGTTTAAAATAAAGTGAAAACAGGCTCACTAACTATTATATACTTATTCTGTTTTATTTTACTAATATTAGAATTCTCTTTAAAATAGATTTATTAATAAAGTTATCAAACTATAGACTGTATTATTTAAATTTTAAAAAGAATAGTAGGAAGGTAAAGAAGTATATAAAAGTATTAAAATAGTAATAATATTAAACTCCCTTATGATTTGTATTAAAAAACTTTCTATTAGGTGATAGAAGTAAGCTATAAAAATAGCTAAATAATTATAAACTAGTAACTATTGAGAAATGATGACGACAATATTAACAATCTCATCATAAATAGCTTTATTCTATCTAACGATAATAATAATAGAGAATTATTGTTAAAAACTAATCTTTCTAATTTAAAAGATAAAAGTTAGTTTTAGATTGAAAAATATAAGATATAGCTATACTAATTTAAACTTAGGAGGTCTAAATATTATAAATAGTAGTATTATTAATTTTAAAAAAGTAGTCAACCTAAATCTATTATTTACCAGTTTCATTTAGTAAGAATTTAATAATACTCATAACTATTAAAATACTATCCAAGCTGTTAATATTATAGCTTTTAATAAGCTTCTTTCTAGTGAAGCTTCTATTACTATCTTAGGTCTTTTAATAAATATATTTATACTATAGTTTTCTTTGTAAAATTGACTTCTAGAGTTATTAGAATGTAAGCTTACGTTTAGTCTATATATTTATATTTTTAATATTAACCATATAGAGTATATAGCTCTTTGTAAAGTTAGAAGTCTATTAAACTACCTTTATTATATCTAAGCTTAACTACTAAGGGAAGTTAATAACTTATTTAATTACTTTATAAATTCTAAATTGAAGGTTTCTTAATACTTCTTATCATTAGATATATATAAAGCTAATATATTTTTAAATTCTAATAAGTTTCTAATTAAGATAGCTACATATTAAATAGAAGTAGTAATAGTAAAAGTAATATCTTTTAGTAATAACAATATATATAATAAGATTACTCCTACTACTAAGCTTTATAGTATCAGTTTTATTAGTCTAATTAAAGCTTTCTTATGTTTCAATATTAATAAAAAATACATATTTTGGAATATCTTTTTTTGTCAATTTGCGTATAAAGCTTTACTATAGTTATAATTAAGCTTTATCTATTAGGACTATATTAGGTAAGTATACTTATATCTATAGTTTAAGTAGAGCTTAACGATCTATTATATTCTCCTTAGATGTTATCTTATATAGTTATATTAGTACTACTTATAACTATTAAAATACTTATATAAAAACCTATTAATAGTATATAATAATTATATCTATATTATTAGTAGAAACTTTGATTCTAAATATTATTTATTTAAATCAGAAGAAAGAGAGATTATTTTATTAATCTAAGAAGTATTTGATCAAACGAAATAGAAATTATTAACTTTATTACCATCGTATTCTAGAGTTAGAGATTGGGATTTTTAATAGTTAAACAATAAGACAATCATCATTACTGATATTACTTTTATATTAAAAATGTATTCTATTAAGAGAATAATTTAGTTATTTTCTTATAACTACTTTTCTAATAAGAAACTGATAGATCTAATTCTAACTTCTAAGAAGACTAATTATTTTGAATATAAGTATTACTTACAGATATTTAATATGACTTATATAGTTAGATATATCTTTAATAATAAAACTAGAATTATTATCTTCTTATCTTATATATATTCTATCTATACTAAGCTTAAAACTAATATATATAATTAAGAAATATGTATCTGATAGGATTATAAAGATAACCTAGTTTGGTTATATCTAATCCTACTTTTTATTAATAGTTTTAGTATTTATGATAACTTATATTAATTACTTATAGATATATATATATATATATATGTATAGTTCTATACTTTCTATATGGTAGAGATTGATACTAAATAGTAAATATCTTCTCCTTAGTATTCAGCTTTTATAGATCTAATTTTAATAATATTATTAAAACTTTTAATCCTTTAGTAAGTTTTACTATAGAGTTTAAATTAAAGTTGATAGTAAAAAGATTTAAATATATATTTCTATTTATACTTATATTAGAAATACATCTTAAGAAGATAAGAATTTAGATATAAGAAAACTAAAAACGAATAAGGTTTATTGCTTTTACTATATTAATATATAAGCTATGAAAATAGAAGTGCCTAGTAGTATATTTAACTTTAATATTATCACTTATAAGTACTACTATTATTACCTCTTTAAAATAAAAAAGAAATTAGAAAGTAAACTTATAATTATAGTATAGAAGATATATATAGTTTAATAAAACCTTAGTAATAAGAATCCTATCAAATTAACCATATAGCCAAAAGGATATAGGCCTATACAATACATATTACTAATATAACTATTTATAGGCTTAAGTACTATAGTATCTTAATCTAATACGCCCCCTTAGAACTACTAGAGTCTATTAGACTTATTCTAACTAGTAGACTTAAACTTATATATAGAATATCTCTACGAACTTTTTATAGAATATCTCTATATTTATTTTCGCTTAGTATAGTAATGGGACTTAAACCCATAGACTACAGCGTATAAGACTCTTAATTATCAAATTAATCGTATTAATATTATTAGATCTATAATCGCTCAGGAGACTATAGAGGTACTAAATACCTAGTGGAAGTATATTAATATAATCCCACGAGATATATATATAAGATACGTCTCTCTCAATCTAATAAATCCTATCTTTATAAAACTTAACTCTATTCTAAATATTATTTTAATTTAACTATTAGATCCTACTTACTCTAAATATTAAAGTATAATAGAATCAATATATACTTTTCTATTCAATAGAATTATATCTAAAAGTAATAGATAGTTATATAGTAAAGTATTTTACTTTTAGTTATTCCTAGTTAGCTAGGAGAGACTTTAGTTACCTTTTTACTACTTAAAAAGTTACTTTCTTACTATATATATTTATTAATCAATTTTTATGCTTAGCCTCTTATATTAATACCTTAAACCTAAGTATCCTCGCTTTCTATTCTTATAAGAAAACATAATATACTTAACAAGAATATGAGAAGTAATTAACTTTATTATGTATATATCTATAACACTTATTAAATTAAATAATATTCTAATAAGCTTAAGGATTAGTAAGTATAATTGTAATAATATAAATAATCTTGTTTAGACTACTCAACTCTAATACTAAACTTTCTATAAGCTAGCTTCTAATACTATTTAAACTAATTTATACATTTATAATTAATTCAGAAGTTATATTCTATTTATTACACTAGATGTAGATTCTATACTTATACTGCTACCCCCTCTCTTAACATGAGGAACTATTCTAATATATAAAGTAATACTAATTAGAAAAAACAAACCGCTTTGAAGCAAGCTATACAATATAAATATAACATAATAAAACTTAATATTTATATACGTATCTATTATCCTATTATGACTAAAGAATATAACTTATTTATCAATATAAATATACTATTTAGAAAGAACTAGTATTAGTAAGTTCTCTATATCTACTGAAAACCTTACGTTTGTTTGACAGCTGTATCTATACTTATAATTATTCATATTACTCTTAACTTCTTTAAGGAGAAAGTATATAAGACTAATTCTTTAAATATTAAGAAGCTACCATTTTAAAGGTTGATCTATAAGTTACTACTTGTTTAATTCTTTATAAGGAATTCTTCTAGTAGGATACTAAACTTATTATAATATTAAATAAGGTTTATAATAATTATCTAATTCTATTTAACTCTATTCTCTTTCTAAATAGACTATAGAGATATAGATAACATTAAATTAAATATTAAACTTGATTTAAATAGTATTATAAGTAATATTGAGTATTGCAGACTAATTATTATAAATTAGAGTAAGGTTAAAAGAGTTGTATATATTATTAATAAAAGAGAGGCTTTTATGATTCGTATAAATATAATATTAGATAGTTTTTAGTATTATCTATACTAAATATATATATAGTATTATTAATAGCTAGAAATCTATGTCTTCTCTAGTAGATTATAATATACTAATAAGTTTAGCTTTACTAATTAGTAAGTCTTAATTCTATCTTTTTATTACATTTCACTTTAGCTCTAAATAGTTAAATTAGTATTTAGAACATACCTCTACTACTAAGAATTATATTATTTAATTAGAAATAACGTGAAGCTAGAGCAAAACTAGTAATATTACTTCTAATCTGAATTTCTTAAAACTTCTACTATTAACTACTAATTATACTTGAAGACTTTTCTTATATACTTTAAGTATTTAAGTTTTCTTACTATAGGGATTATATATATACTAATCTGAAATATATATACCTATATATTATTAATATAAAATAGTATGAAGTTTTAGGAAAAGAAATCCTTATCAAATAGTGATCTAATGTTTTTTGAGGAAAACTAGTACATAGATATAATAGTATATTAATGAAAATATAATAGAGATCTTATAAGTATATCTAGATACTAACTAGCCTACTCATATTTTGACTTCACTAAAATTTATAATAGTATTAAATATAGTTAATATCTATAGATTCTATAAATAAGTTTAATAATCTATCTTCTTATATAGTTATTATATCAAATATATAATGAAAACAACTAGAGATTAATATATTAAGTAGATTAAATAGATATTTCTCTATGAACTAGATAGTAAGTAGTACTATCTTTTAATAATTCTAATTAAATTATAATAGACTGAATAGATAATCTTGGATTTTAAAATTATTAAATATAAGCTATATTATCTTATCATTATCAGCCTTAATAGTATTAGGATTAAAAAGGTATATGTAGTATCTTTTAATACTAATACCACAATACTACTAGATTAGAGTATTGAGTAACTTTAAAACTTAACATTAATAATAACTTCTTCTTATTACTATTCTTTCTATTAAGTATAGATAACTTATTTAATATACTAATATACTCTACTTTTTATATACTTCTTATTGATAATATATATATGTATCTTATTGATATAATATATATTATAAAATATATTAGAAACGAACCTTTATACTAAACCTATTTAATTCAATTGAAACCTATATATTATACTAATGTCTATATTTTTATCTCTCTATTACTTGTTCTAGTATTACGTTTGTAAAAGTAGTTTAATTAATAGTTATAATAAACCTTAATAAGTAAGGAGGTATATAGTTAGAATCTTATAAGGTAGTAGAAATAGCTTTATTATTATAATATAGGTAATTTTAAATTTGAAAGCTTTTTTTATTATATTATATTTATACTAAATAGTATCTTAGACTTAGTGTATTGTTAGTTTTATAGCTTAATCAGTAGTGATATAGAAAGCTTGGCATATATTAAGAAGTTAGATAACTTATATAGTAGAAATTAGTAATAGTAATAAGTGATTAGATTAGTATATAAACTAGTAGTTTATTTAGTACTCTTTTTAGTATAGGTACTTAAAATATAGGGTATTTTATAGTACTTACTTTAGAAGCTTAGCTATAAGGCTTATTAGATCTATAAAGCTTATCACCTTAGTATAAAACTTATATATAAAAAGTAGTTTATAAGTATAGTAAGCCTTATTAACGTAGTGTAAGGCTTGCTGGGACCTACTTACTACTACTGAGATGGGGGATAAGTCTTTTCGTAATATAATTATATAATATAGCTTGAATAGTAGCATTATATACTTTTATAACTATAAAACTTATATTTATTGCTAAAATTTCAACTATTATATTCCTTTTACTTAACTTATATAATCTTTTATAGAAATTTCTAGAATAGTGCTTCTCTAAGAGATTTTAGGATTTCCTATAAAATACTCTAAGATCTCTCTACTATACTTCTCTTCATTAAAATAGTAATTCTACTATTTTAATATTATTTCCTCAAGTCTTATTTTCTTAAAACTTATAAAACTTCTAATCTATTCAAATAGTAGGTTTTTAAGAAAGATTTATAACGATATCAATAATATTATCAGTAATTTCTGAATATTCAAATTTTACTTTATTATAACTTACTATTTCTCTAAAAAGTAATTATAATTTTATATATATTGTATTCTATTATTTAAATTCTATTTCTTAATAAATATAGTAGATTTAGTATTATTTATTAATACTAATATAAACTTAGCAATTATTTCTCCCAATAAATTAAAAGAGCTTTAGATCTATATAACCTTAGAAATAATATCAAATTTGATGTAAGATTTAGTTTTTATAAATAACGTTACTAACATAATTTAATATGGAGATGTTTATAATTTCAAATTTCTAACTATAAGAATATCTATTTAATTATCAATCCAAATATTGTTGTATAGTTAACATAATTACTATCTATATATCTATAGAATTCTGGATTATTATTTCTATTTTCCTTAGAAATAGAATGAATATAATATTTACTTCAGACTTTTATATTTTAGAGACGGGATATTATTCCTTTGTCATTAAAATCTCTATAACTATATAGAAACCTTAGGTATAATCTATATTTAAATAGTAAATCTAATTATATTATTTTAGTAGTAAATTAGAACCTTTTAAGAACTCAGTAATACTAATATTATAATACTTTATTATTTTATCTTTTGTTAATATGATAAAATCTTAAATTCCCTTTTTATTAGAATAGTAATTAGGTACAAGAAATCTTTAAATTATTTATATATTTCTTTTAAACAATGCTCTTATAAAAGTACTACTTTATTCTTATTAAATTATAAATAAATCTTTAGAAGAACTCTAATATATCTAAGTTATTTATTTAACATTCTATTTAATTTATGCGAAAGCTTGATAATATTTCTAATTAATTTGATAACTAATATATTATTAAAATATATAGTTGTTATGAATTTCAATTTATTAGTATTATCTAATAATAAGACTTTAAATCCTACTTTTACTCAGATTCCTTTTAATTTCTATTATTATTATTAATTTCTTTATCTAAATATCGGATTAAATATAGTACTAAAGTAGCTAAAGCTGTAGTAGTAGGTGACTAAGCAGTCGTCCTACTTATTTAGGCTAATAAGAAGAAAGAGATTATTATATAGATTTATCCTTATAATATATAGTATATATATATACTATAATCTAAATATAAATATTATAGATAGAGACAACTAGTTACATACTATTTATATAATTAATTAATTATAATATTTATTAATTATAAATTAATACTAATTAGGAGTACTTTATTACTACTAGTATTATTTACTACTATTTAACTATAGATTAATAAGGAATAATCTAAAGAGATAAAATTATAATACTTCTTAAGAAAGTCTCTAGAAATCTATATAGTAAAAATAGATAAACTTAACGCTATTATAACTATATACTATTTTATAATACTAATACAACTTCTAGAAATCTATATAGTAAAAGTAAGGAAAAGAGGTAAATTTATAACAATTTATTAACTTAATATTATTTATATTTATTATATAATAAACTAATAATCAAAATTTCTACCAACTTATTAAAATAGAAGTATAGTAATAAATATAACAAGATTAATAAGAATAAGAGAGAAGGATCTATAGTAAATACACTACTATTTCTTACTACTATTTATAGATATCTTATATATATTTAACAAGTAGAAAGATAATAAGAAATCAATTTAATAATTATAATATTATAGTATACCTTATAATAAAATCTCTTAATAATAATAATAATAATCTAAAGATAAAAAGCTATTTAAACTTTAGAATTTACATTTTAGTAAATAGGCTATCTTATAATAAGAAAAAGAGGAATTAAATAAAAAGCCTTATTTTATTAAGTAAGAAGATCTTAGATATTAATATAGAAAAGCTAATAATATAAAACAACTATAAATTAATTCTAATACTTCTTCTAAAGTATTCTATAAATAATTATAATATATATCTTATAAGGATATCTAGAAAACTAGTAAATTTATAGTATTATAATAAGTAATACTAAAGCTAAAAATATTATAAAATTACTATCTATTATTCTAACTTCTGAATATTCTCTAAATATTGTTTTATATATTAATAATATGAAGGGGTATTAATATTACTCTTAAGTAATATAAGAAGTATTAAATAAATATCTAGATAGATAGTTATTCAGTTAATTATAATTATAATATATCTAAGAGATTTAAGAGCGAAGATATTTAATAGCTAATAGTAAGACTTAAAATATAAAAAAGAGAGATAATTCTAATAAATAGTATAAAAGAAGAAGATGTAAGTTAATAAAAAAAAGTAAATATTACTATTTACTTAATAAGTATAATAATTCTTATTTTTAAACCTACTTTTTATAATATACTACGAAGAATATTACTCTATATATTAGTAGATATATATAATAATAACTTATAATACTTATTTTTTTATCTCTTATTATTTCTTTCTACTATTAGTAGTATATTTATATAGCTATAATATATAATTATAACTAAAAAGATTAATTTAATAATAATACTAATTTTAATACTACTTCTAACTCCTAATTATACTATCCTATAAATATTATAAAATATATTATTAA
>QAPG01000856.1:0-13738 GCA_004366825.1 Colletotrichum spinosum
TACTATAGCTAGCTTCTAATTAATCTAAAGCTAAACCCCTTATAGCTATAATTAGTATATTTACCTTAGATCAATCTTTTTAATAATAAATAACTAATACCTCTTTTTATAACAACTTTATACCCTTATATTCTCATACGTTTATATTTTTATATCCTTATAATTATATATAATTCAAATATATTAAGATATTCAATTACTACTAATTATAAATACTCTATTCAAATATTTATCAGAACCTTTATATCTATAACTTTAATATCCTTATTGAATTATATCAATTTCGAAGATAAGGCTTTATACTACTAGTATAAAAGTTCTCTCCTATTAATATGGATTCACTTATGATTTCTATATAAGTATGATAAAATTCAGCTTACTATTATTAGTAAATAACCTTAATATGATTTTAATTAAATATAACTAATATATAAATAATACTTATATAAGTATAGGAGCGGCCGATAGCTCGCTTTCTACTATAACTACTAGTAGATATATTACCCCCTGAAGTACAACTTTAGCCTTTTTACCCTCTTATTAATTACTATAGCTAGTCTTTAGTTAATCTAAAGCTAAACCCATTACAGCTATAGTAGCTAGTATACCTACCTTATATTAACTTTTATATAGATAATAAATAACTAATAACTCCTTTTATCATAACTTTACACCCTTATACCCTTATAGCTATATATAATTTAAATATCTTAAGATATTTAATTACTACTCACTATAAGCATTCTATTTAAATACTGATTATAATTTTAATATCTATAATCTTAATATCCTTTAGACTAAATCCTACTTATTCTTAAGATAAAACTTTATACTATTAATATAAAAGTCCTCTACTATTAATATAAGCTAACTTATAATCTCCATATAAGTATAGTAAGACTTAGTTTATTCTTATTAGTAAATAATCTTAATATATTGAATAGAACTAATATATAAATAATATTTATATAGATAGACATACTTCTAATATAACTTAAAAGCTTTTAAAACCCCTATAATTATATTATTATAATATTCTAAAATATCTAGTAATTAGTATCATAATATTATATTAATATTAAGTTATTATCTAATCAATACTTAGTTTCTAAAAGTTGTAGCTTAATATAGTAGTTTGTAAGATAATTAGACGATTATTTCTTTCAATATATATAGGCTACGTACCAATTATGGGTTTTAATATAATTTCATTAAAGCTTAATCTAATAAATTAATAGTTTTAATAATAAGGGCTATAAGTAAATATTACTATATTTATCTTATATTCCTTTTCTTATAAATAGGTATATCGATTTTAAAGGGATTTTGGATTTATTATATAAGATGTAGAAGAAGAATAAGTTATAGAACACTTAATCTTTAGTATTTTATTTTACTCTATCTTTAAAAGATTTAAAAAGGTCTTTAACCTTATAACCTTAATAGTTACGTTTAGCTATATATATTCAGCTTTAGTCTTAATAAAGTTTTCTCTATATAAATTATTACTATGAGGTTTTCTATTACTATAAAGTTAAATCTTAGAGTTAGAAGTATAACTACTTATAATAATAAGTAATATAATATTTCTTTAACTAATTATAAGTTAGTATTAGTATAGATACTATTATTAGGTAGAATATATAGTTAAATATATATATAGGGTGAAGAGCTTAGATACTATTCTAAATATAAAGTAAAAGTAACTAAATCTATTTAAACTATAACATAATAGTAAAACATTATTAAAAGATAAATTCTAAATTTAAAGGTTAATAATCTAACTGAATATAGAGAAATCGTTTCTATTTTATCTTATACTAATAAAACCGTAATGAAAAACTATAGTAAAACACTATTTATATTAACTATTCTTATAAAGAAATCAGATAAAATATCTTAATTAAAACTAAAGTATTTATATAATTTGAAAAGCTATTTATACACTTTAGAAAACTATAAGTATATTAAATGTATTATTATAAATCTATATATAAGATCCGTATATATTTCAATAATAATTACTATTTAAAATAGTATTATATATAGACTAAATAACCTAGAGTTCTATATTCTCTATTAGGAACTAGTAATACAAAGATAGCTGAACTCCAAAACATACATCAATAAAATTAAAAAAGTACTTTTAAGTACTTTAAAATTAAAACAACTCTTTTAAATAATAAGTCTAATAATGATAACTATTATTCTTCTAATTTAATATATATAAATATTAACCCCTTACTACTTAAGAAGTCAACTAAAATCTTCTTTAAAATCTTCTTAACTATTTAAAAATCTTACTTACCTTTAATAAGTATAATATTTAATAATTATAGAATATTTTATTTTACTAATTTAATGAACTTCTTTAAGATGAAATCTTTTAAATTAAGTAAAAGAATAGATTTAATATAATATAATTTAACTGACCTCTTTATAGTTAGATAAAATGAATAATTCATTAGGAATATCTTGAATAGTTTCAATAGAAAGAATATATTAGACTTAATATTAACGAATATAATTTATATTAAAGATTTTTATATTAATATTTGTTTAAAATCTCTACTTCTTAATGAAGCTAAAATCGAATATATTAATCTTAATTATATTCTTAAATTCAGCTTAATTAATTAATCTATTATTATAAAATAGTTATTTAGAAAGTATAATACTATTGTCTTTAAATATAAGCTAGTTTGAAACTATCTTATCATCCTTTCAAATAATTTAGATATTATTATAGAACTTCTAAATATACTGTCTTCTTAACTTTATTTAAAAATAGTTGTTCTAAAGGCGCAATCTAATAATACTCATATATAATACTTAATTACTTTTACTCTATACTTAGAATAATATCTAAACTCTTCGCCCTATATATAGATTTAACTATAAAATTTACCTAATAATAGTATTTATACTAATACTAGCTTATAACTAGTTAAAATAGTAATAGAATTACCTATTACTATAGATAATTATACTTCTAACTCTAACTTTCAACTTTATAGTAGTGGAAAACCTTATTTTCATAATTAGGAAAGGTTTTATTAAACCTAAAGTTTAATATATATAGCTAAAAGTAACTATTAAAATCATAAGATTAAGAACTTTTATAAACTTCTTAAAGATAGAATAAAGTAAAATACTAAGAGCTAGGTATTCTATAATCTATTATTATTCTATATGTTTTAGAATAGAATTAAAATCTCCTCAAACTTTATATAATTATTTATAAAAGGAATACTATACAATAAGTATAGATTTATCTAATTATACCTATTATAATTAAAACTATTACTTTATTAGAATAAATCTTAATAAGATTATCTTGAATATCATAATTAATAGATAACTTATAAAGATTCAAAAGAATATGATCTAACTAACGTTTAACCTATTATACTAAGCTAATAATATTGAAATTAAATATTAATCAGATAATATTTTAATATTAGTATACTACTATGCTATTAACTACTAAATACCTTTAAGTATTATAGTAATATAATTATAGAGGTTTTCAAAGCTATCTAATTATACTAGAAATATCTATATCTATATAAATCTTATTTATATATTAGCTATATTTAATATATTAAAATTATTTATCAATAAGAGTAAACTAAGTTCTATTATACTTATATAGAAATTATAAGTTAGCTTATATTAATAATTAAGAACTTTTATATTAATAGTTGAAAGTCTTATCTTAAGAATAAGTAGAGTTTAATTTATAATAAAGATATTAAGATTATAGATATTAAGGTTGTAATAAATATTTAAATAGAGTACTTATAGTTAGTAGTAATTAAATATCTTGAGATATTGAAATTATATATAGCTATAAAAGTATAAACGTATAAAGGTATAAGGTTATTATAGAAGTAGGTATTACTTAATTATTATTAGAAAGATTGATATAAAGTAAGTATACTAGTTATAACTATAAGAAGTTTAGCTCTAAATTAACTAGGGGCTAGCTATAGTAATTAGTAGGAGGGTAAGAGGGCTAAAGTTATACTTTAAGAAGCAATATATCTACTAATAGTTGCAGTAGAAAGCGAGCTATTAGCCCTTCTCCTTATATATAATACTTTTAAATAAGGTATTCTAATTAAAACACTCTTAAGTATTTAATCTTTAATACTCAAGAAGTAAAGATAATAAGACTAAAATAATTAGATTATTCTTATTATATAAAAACCTATTCTTAATAAGTTAGGAAAACTGAAGTTATATTTAGAGACCTATATGTCTACTAATAGTTATAGTAGAAAGCGAGCTCTTAGCCTTTTTTAAAGTTAATATTAATTTGGTTACTTTTGCTCTATACCTAGAATAGTATCTAAGCTCTTCACCCTATATATGGATTTAACTATAAATCTTACCCGATAGTAGCATTTGTGCCAATACTGGCTTACAACTAGTAAAAATAGTAATAGAATTACCTCAAGTTAATATTAATAAATAATAAGTCTTTTATATTTAATAAAAGTATTATAATTCTTCAAAATAATAGTAATATAGGTTGTATTTAAGAATGTTAAAATAAGAGAATTAGATTTATTAACTATATATGTAATAAAAAGTGCTAATAGCTCGCTTCTTATTATAATTATTAGTAGATATATTACTTTTTAAAGTATAACTTTAGCCTTCCTATCTTCTTACTAATTATTATAACTAGTCCCTAGTTAAATTTAAGTTAAATTCGTTATAACTATAATAATTAGTATACCTATTTTATATTAGCTTTTTTATAGATAATTGTCAGGTTAAATATAGTACCGAAATAGCCAAAGCTGTAGTAATAGGTGACTAAGTAGTCGACCCACTTATTCAAGCTAATAAGAATAGAGGGATTATTATATAGATTTATCCCTATAGCGTATAGCGTATATATATATATATTATAACCTAAGTATAAATATTACAAATAGAAATAACTAGTTACATACTAATTATACAATTAATTAATTTTAATATTTACTAGTTATAAATTAATACTAATCAGTAAGATTTTACTACTATTAGTATTATTTACTACTATTTAACTGTAGAGTAATAAGGAATAATCTAAAGAGATAAGATTACAATACTTCTTAAGAAAGTCTCTAGAAGCCTATATAGTATAAATAGATAACCTTAAAGCTATTATAACTACATACTACCCTAAGATACTAATATAACCTCTAGAAATCTATATAGTAAAAATAGGGAAAAAAGGCGAATGTACAACAACTTATTAACTCAACATTATTTATATTCATTATATAATAATTAATAATTGAAATCCCTACCAACTTACTAAAGTAGAAGTATAATAATAAACATAATAAGTTTAATACAAATAAGAGAAAGATAATTTATAATAAATAAACTACTATCTCTTACTACTATTGATAGATATCCCATATATATTCAATAAGTAGAAAGACAATAAGAAATTAACTTAATAATTATAGTATTACAATATACCTCATAACAAAATCCCCTAATAATAATAATAACCTAAAAACTAAAACCTATCTAATTTTAAAATCTATATTTTAATCAATAAATTATCTTATAGTAAGAAAAAGAAGAATTAAAAAAACCTTATTTTATTAAGTAAGAAGATTCTGAATACTAATATAGAAAAACTAGTAATATAAAATAATTATACATTACTCCTAGTACTTCTTCTTAAATACTCTATAAGCAATTGTAATAAATATTTTATAAAAGAATCTAGAAAACTAGTAAGTTTACAATATTGTAATAGATAATACTAAAGTTAAAAGTATTATAAAATTATTATTTACTACTCTAATTCCTAAGTATTCCCTAAGTATTCTCCTATATATGAATAATATAGAAGTATATTAATATTACTTATAAATAATATGAGAAATACTAAATAAATATCTAAATAGATAGCTACTTAGCTAATTATAATTATAATATATTTAAGACATCTAAGAAGGAAGATATTTAATAGTTAATATTAGATTTATTCTAATATCTAAAGAACTTCTATATCTATTATTCTAATAGAATTAATAGTAAGTTCTATAATATTCCTATATGAATAAATTGTATAAAAATCGCTCTATAAATATATACTTATTTTATCTTTTTACTTCTAGTGGTTATTAAGTAAATAAGGTAAAAGTATAGAAGTCTACTCTTTTATAGGGTACTAGAAGTAGTTTAAGCTATATGTATTGTAGCTATAGCGCCTTATATACTATGGTTATAGTAGCTAATCCGCTATAGTTATATTATAATATATATTATACTTTGGCCTATATACTATAGTTATAATATATTATATATTATAGCTATAGTAGTCTATATATTATACTAAGGTATATATATTATAGTTATAATACTTTATATATTATAACCATAGTAGTTAATATACTATAGTTATATTATAATATATATTATACTTTAACCTATATACTATAGTTATAATATATTATATACTATAGTAATAGTAATCTATATATTATATTAAAATATATATACTATAGTTATAATACCTTATATACTATAGTTATAGTAGTTTATACGCTATAGCTATAATTAGAACTCTAGTAGTACAGCTAGAATTCTTAAATAAACCTTCTATATAATAACCTTAATATCTCTATAAATAATAATTAGAAATAGTTAATTATACTATTAATTAAATTACTATTTCTTCCTCTATTTAACGATTTTTATTATAAATATTTTAAATACGTCCTCATATTAAGAAAACTACTTTTATCACATTACGTTTCTCCTAATATTACAGTTATCTACAGTAATAACTTAACTGTTAATCTACCTACCTATCTATCTATTCTAATAAATGCTAATGGGTTATTAATATTCCTATTATCTTCTGCTATAAATTAATTTACTTATTAGATAATTATAAATCTTATTTTCCTTTATATTAATATTGTTTAGAATAACTATTCTAGAATAGTATTTATAGTCTAGTTTTAAATTCATACGGAATCTTAAGTTATATATGTTATTTTCTAATATATTCTTATAAATCTATAGGACTATAAGAGAGTCCATTTATATATTAAAAGGATATTCATATTCTATTAAAAAGTCTTTATCTATTACCTTATTACTTGTTCTAATAATTAGTAGATCTAAAACATTATTAATTACCTAGCTACTATATATAGTTTCTTTATTCAAAGATATAGTAATTAATGTATAATATCTTAAAGTTACTATAAGGAATAGGTATATATTATATATAGTAGTACAACTAACTCTTAAATTTATAAATTCTATTTTAAATATATTTCTTTCTTTAAAACTCCTTATATTAATTATTCCTTCTATAAAGCTTAAGAGAATTATAATTTTAACTATAATAAAATCCAATAGTAATAAAGTTATAGCTATATATATTTTAATAAAACTGTTAGTTAAATAGTAAGTATAATAATACCCTTATTTGTTAATTCAAACAGTTTTAGAGCTTTAAGAAGACTAAATTATTAGTAGTAACTTATCTTAACTTTAGTTAATCTCTCAATATCACTTTCTTTTAATAGAAGATATTATATTATATTCTTAATATCACTTTTATATATACTACTTATCCTTTTATATATAATTCCTTTCTTTCGTTATTTTAAGATAAATGGTTTTCTTATATTGAGAAAGATACCTACTTAATATAGTAGTTTAACATCTAGCTAGCTTTTACTATTTTATAGTAAGAGTAGTAGGTTTAAATCTTATAGTAAGTAACTATAACTAGTAGGTATATACCTTCTAATTATATAAATTAAGTATAGTAATTACTGATAGCTATTAGCTACTACCCTTAGTTATTAATAGCTGGCGATTATTAATAGCTAGTAATAAGTATTACTAGCTAGCTAGTATTAATATTATATAATCATAATCCTTTAAAGAAGTAACTATAATAATAATAAACCTATACTTTCCCTTTATAATATACCTCCTCTATTTATTAGTAATTATATTAACTAACTATATTTACTACCTGAAGTTTCCTCTATTTAAATAATTCCTTAATACTAGTAGTATCCATAGGGTAAATAAGATAAGAAGTAACAACTAGGTATAACTACTTTTAAAGGATTCTAGAGATGCGTATAACTTTAGATAGATCAGAGATTTTTAATATAACTATGTATTTAGAAGGATATTAAAATATAGTAAATAATGGGAGCTATTAAATAGAAAATCCTTAGTAAAATTCTAATTTAATAAAAGAAATATTAAAGTAAAGGAAGTAAAGAATATAGAATAGACTTATAAATATAAATAGAACTTTTTTCTATTATTTCTATCAATATTTATTATATTTCTCTAAATATCTAATCTTTTTATTAAAGTAAATAATTATATTTGATTTAAAGAAGAAAATAAAATATTCTAACTATTAAAGTTTTAAGACTAGCTTTTTTAACTATTCAAAATATTGAAAGAATAAAATAGAAGTATTATTTTTTTAACTTATAATTTTCTTTTCCTAAAGGTTACAAAAATAGTTGAAAATCTAAAATTCAAACCTTAAAGCTAGAAAACAAAACTTCTTTATAAAATAGTTAAATAAAAAGAAAAGAATAAATAGAATTATCCTTTAAGTTCTTAAGACTATTTCTATATTTCTGAATATTATTTAGAGAAAGGTTAGAATTCTAGAGAAGTATTTCTTAATATACTACTCTTTTCTCTAGACTTAGCTTAGGGAGATAAATCTTAAATATAAGGTCTTTTAGTATGTTATTAATAGTTTTCTAAATACTTATTAGATATACTTATTATTGAATTAAAAATATAGCTTCTTCTTTACTATTACTTTCCCTTAAGACTATAGGTTTATCATAATCTTCTACTTTTTCAATATTGATAGGTTTACTTTTTAAATAAAAGACTTTTTCTAACTCTAATTCTAATTTAAACTTATGAATATCTAGGTCTTATAGTTTTTAATATTTTATAGATATTTAGATAAACCTTTATAAGTAATTATTACTATATATTAGACTTTAAATTTCTTTATTAAATAAGACTACTAGCCTATATAAAGAATGGTCTAATATATATAAAACTATATAAAACAAATTAGTCTATTAATATTCTAATTTGCATTCTAATAACTTATTAATTACTTTCTTTATATTATAAATTAATATAAAGTCCCTCACTTTTAATCTCCTATCTTAAAGAATATTAACTTTCTAAATATTAAAACTTTGTACTACTTTCTACTAGTATTTGAAAATTACCTTTATAGCCTTCTCTTTATTTTTATTAAGCTAAGTAAATATCTTTATTTTTAATTATAATTCCTCTTCTATTATTTATACTAATACTTAATTTAAAACTTACTATATAAATATTAAATCTTTAATCAATATTATTAGTTTATAGGTATACTTAAGATAGAAAGAAGTATATCTTATTAATATTTAAACTATGATTTAGTTTATAAATATCATTATAAATAGTAAAAGCTAAAGGTTCTCATTATTATTTTCTACTATTTGTATTAATAAAGTATAAATAATAGGTTAATATCTAATTTTAGAAATACTATCAACCTATAGGTTATAAGTATAAGTAACTTATTATTTTATAATATATTACTTATTAAACTTAATAATATACTCCTTATTTTCTAGCTTGCTATTCATAATAAATATATTTCAAAAGCTATATTAAGTAACTAGTTCTTCTTATGAGAATTATAAATTAATTCTAGAAGCTATTTTACTTAGCTACTATACTTCTAGCTAGTTGGTAAAATTATTTCTTACTTCAATAAAATATTATTTAATTACTCTCTAAATATCTAAATTAATTCTATTCAATAGATATTTATATAGAATAGAAAAGCTATAAACGTTATCTACATACTTAGTTTAATATAATTAATAGTTTAAGTAATGTCTTACTTCTCTATATATCTTTCTATATATACCTACTTAGTAGTATTAATTAGATAGTTTATAGGAAACTACTTCTTGAATATAATACTTCTTCTTATTATATATTATTATAATAAGTCTCTACTAAATAATTAAGTTATCTTCTACTTATTAAAATATCAGCTTATATAGTATTACTTATATAAAGAATAACTAATCTTATGACTAGAGTATTAATACCTTATATTTAAATACTTTAAAATAGTTAGAATTAATACTAAGTAGCGTTCTTCAGAATCGCTAAGTAATAAGTAATCTATTAAAGTTTATATAACTAAACCTATATATTACTTAATATAGCTATAGGGAATACTGATTTATAGTCTATAGTACTATCTGTAGTTAAACTAATATTTATATCAAAGACTTTTTTAATATATTACTTATTTTTAAAAACATATTCTCCATTAAAAAAAGGTTATATACTTATATTTATAAAGAAGATCTACTTATTGGTTTAGTTAGTAATATTTCTTTTTCTAACTTTTTTATTTCTATTGAATAGCCAAGAAGGCTTTTTAGATACATTACTAACTACTACATTTACTGTATTACTTATATAATAAACTTTAAAGTTGGAAATCTATATCTAAAACATCTAGGAAATAATTAATACTTCTAGGAAGTCTAATATTACACTATTAAGTTATACTATTAGTATCTTTATATCTATTTCTAATATGAAATACTAATTATGTAGATAGTTATAAACCTACTTTAAAGCTTTAAATAGCCTTTAAAGCTGTTTTCCATTTATATTATAATTTAACTCTAAGTTTATAAATAACTTATTCTTGCAGTAAGTAATAGTTTTCTTCTATTTAATAAATGATTTCAAAATTATCTTCTAACTAATGCTATTAATATCAATTGTTAAATATATCTATTCTCTTTCTTAATTATAGTTAATAGAAATAAGTATAAACTATTATATAATTTATTTTATAATTACTTTATTACTATTTTCTGTAATTCTAACTACTAAAAGAAAACATTCTTCTTAAGTAAGGTATTAAGAAGATATATAATAGTAGAATAATCTTTTACCTAAATATAGTAAAATATAATAATACTTAAGAATAATCTGATTTCTAAAATATTATAATATATTTTCTATTCTTTTATTTTAATAATCTTAGATTCTTCTAACTATTACCTATATATCTTATAAATATAACTTATAAGAATCATTATTTCTTATACGTATTATAATCTAACTATTATAATTATATAACTAATTAGTTTAATATTTATAGAAATTCTATTAATACTCTAAATATATTTTAAAATATATCTAAAGCTACTTAAACATTATGAGTTGTCTTTATTATTATATATAAGTATTAGTTTCTTTATTATGATAATATCTAAGAATACTTTATAGTAGTTAGAAATTAAATTATAGAACGTTCTTATTATAATCTATGTAAATTAAATAATTGAATTGATACTCCTCATAGGTAAAATATAATGTTTTAATAAGCCAAATAGTATTATAAAAATAATTAAATCCTAATTCTTTAGATTAAGAGAGATCTAATTATAATTTAAGAAAGTATTAAAAAGAGATAAAGGTTTATATATATTAAAAACTTCTAAAACCTTATTAGTTCTTAAGAGTAACTCTACATTTTAGATTATAATACTATTCATCTTAAAAATTAAATTAATAAGTCTTATCTTATTATTCTTTTTTAAATAAAGAAAAAGAGATTTAATATATAGTATAGTTATACTTAAGAATTATTCTAAATGTAAGTTTTTAATATTTTGATAATATTTCTAATTAGCCTTTTAAAATATAGAATTAATCTTACTTATTATATTTTATACAAACTGTGTTAATTAGTTATAGTAATATAATTGATTTAAGTAGCTTTTTATAATAACTAAAGTTACATATTAATCCTTATTCTCGAACCTTTAAAACTTCTACTAAGAATTCTTTTCAACTAATATAAATAATTTATTAAATCTATAATTTTATTTAGTTATTTTAGAATCAAATACTCCTCTATAGAAATCTCTGAAATCTCTAGTATAATTCTATCTATAAATTATCTCTTTAGATTATTTTTAATAAGTTTCTTCATCTCTATCTATGTTTTTAATTCTTATTTAAAATTACTTTTAAAAATTATCCTATTTAATAAAATAGCATTAATTAGATTAATCTTCTTATTCCTTATCTTATATAATATATCAATACTTTTAATACGTTTTCTTCATATATTGACTATTATAGTATATTTAGGAACCTTCTAATTTATTAATATAATCTTAAATATTATTACTATTGTATAGTTCTTATGATAGGAATTCTTCTAATTCTTCTTTTCTATTATTAAAACTTATTAAGCTAATAATTTAAATCTATAAGAACTATAAAGATGCTTCCTTTTTTATAATTAGTAGTTTAAATCATGTTTTCTAAAGAATATATTAATACAATAAATCTCTTAGACTTTTATTTTAATTACTTAGTAAATTAAAATTTCTAAAGTCTCTTAATACTCCTTCTCTAAATGATTAATTATTATAATAACCTTTTTATTATTATCTAGTTACATCCAGACTTCTTCTAATATTTAGTCTTCTAATTGTAATATAGAGTTTATAAGATTTAATTTAAAACTAAAGAGTAATATATCTAATTCTTCTTCTTTCTCTTCTTTATACTAATTATATCTTCTTATAAAAGAATAATTATCTATTAGTATAAACCTATTAATAGAAACTACTGACTTCCTTCCTTAAAAAAAGAAAATCGGTTATATGACTTCTAAATCTAATTAAAACCTCATATATTTATAGTAGTAATATGAAATTTCACTATTAAATTAAAAATATAAAGTAATAGTAAGATATTAAGCTTATTATTTTCAAACTAAAGTATTCTTCCTATCTAATTTGATATATAATATAATATTATCTTTATCTTAATAATAGAAAGAATATTTAGAACTAAAAGCCTAATAATATAGCCTTCAGGTATAATAAAAAACCTAATATTAAAGATTCAATAATTAGATATCTTTTATTATTACTCTAGTAAAGTTTATTATATAATTAATATTTATAGTACTATAGAAACCTAATCTTATTAACATTATATAAAACTATAAATTAACTTTCTATATATATTCTTTAGAAACAATATTAACTACTAAGTCTATATCAATAATTCCTCAGACTTTAAAACTTATTAGATTTATAAATGAAATAGTAATTTAGAAATATATTATAATAAAGTTATAAGTAATTATTAAAATTATTATTATATAGTTTACTATAGAAACTTTTTCTACTCTTAAACCTACTACTTTAATATTAATATGAGAGCTATTTATAATTTAATTAGATTAGACTTATATAAGAATAAGTATAGTACTAAAGCTACTATATAGCCGTGCTGGTTTATAGAGGGCCTAATTATTCTATTTATACGTATTTAAGTGCTTCATTCTAGCTTAAATAAATTATACTTTTTAAAAACCTAGACTTAAACTATATATTATATTATTTATTTATTATAGTTATTAGCTTAGTTTTATTTAATTTATTTCTAAACTACTTTTAATTAATTAATATGAAGAGAATCCTTTTTAATCTATCTTATTAATTCTTCAACAAACTATTTGAAAATAATATAGTTAATTATTAGTAGTTTTAATATAATAATAAAACTATCTAATAGTTCTAACTTTAACTATTAGTATATTATATTATAATTCTATATAATAAGCTGAGATATCTAGAAGTAT